>CM057813.1:4404240-4514240 GCA_030067965.1 Latrodectus elegans
ATATATATATATATATATATATATATGACACAAAAATGACGTAAAACATGAATAAAACCAAACTAAACAAATTGGCAATATCAGAGGAAAAGTCGGAAATAGTAAAATCAAAACAAAAGAAGGCAGATACTTATACCTAGCTCTCTTCATAGAGAAAGATCCTGAGTTTCATTCTAGCCTCTGTAGAAAAATGTAATTTATAAAATTGTTAAATTTACTTAAAGGTAATGTAGTAAAATAATTAAAGTCAGTAAAATACTCAAGAAACGAAATATTTTTAAAGGTATTAAATACAAGCTCATACTGTTCTATTGGTGGGCTATCGCGTTTTGGAGCATAAGGGTCAGGGTTGATCTCAAACACCACCCAACATCGGCAGGTGGATAATGTGCAACTACCTTTAGCATGTATGCCTGTCGTGTGGTTGTTTGGGAGTTTTCCAGGTTTCCTCCCTTATGACAAGTGAATAAGGACTGCTGTCCATGAAAAGTCCTTCAACAGAGCAATTTCTGTGGTGGATGCTTAAATGACTTACAACACTCTTTAATCACTAGGACTTCTTCTACGTAGAGTATAGAGTTAACATATACTCAACAGAATGTGGACTTTATCTTTTAGATGTTTTCAAAGGTCGCGGAGACGTCGAGAGCATGTTTAATGTGGAACCTCATTTCCTAAATTCATCCAATATTTAACGATAAATATTAATATTTTTATAATATAAAGAATTTCAACATCGAAAATGAATTTTTTTAACATTTATTCTTTTCATTGAAGAATAAATAATATTTACTTATTTATTCTTTGACTGTAATACTACAGATATTTTAGGGGCATTGAAATACTTTACAACGGCCGTATGACATTAAGCAGTTCAGAATGCTTTGCAGTTCACATTACTATCTCTCTTGGTTTCTATCATAATTCCAGAATGTATGACTTGTGAATTCTATTATGTTTATGCGTGTTTATTGATGACCTTTTAAGGTGCTACATTTCTATATTTATCTATTTTGTCAGAAACACTTTAACATTAGTGAGTAGATAATTATATTCCTTTTTACTTCAAATTCCAACAAAAATGGAAATATTTTTGAACCATAAAGTGGTTGCATCTTTCGTCTCAGTTGAAATCATGATTACATCACATTATAGTAATTCTAATTGATTTTAAGTATCCATGACACTAGATAATGTTTCATTTACAGCACATATAATAAATCACGGCATGGTATTGAGAACGTATCATCAATCCAACTTGTTGACCAATTTGCTGCCTGCTTTCTTCGAGCTATAGGAAATTAGACGTAATTTCTCATCGAATGTCTGAGTAGAGTGTCGAGGTTCATTTTGTTAGTAAAACGATTTATTACATTACAGACCAAAGCATCGGTTTGACAAGCCGTGTTCCATTGAGCCGTTTTTCATTAACACGTTGTAAATGGATTAGAAGAAAAAACAAAATTAAAGAAAATGACATGATATGTACTTTATGGTTTGTTTAAATCAGGAAGGAAGACTTAAATTTTTAAAAATTTTAATAATTAATAGAATTCTAGGTCAATTATTATTGCAATATTTGTAAACAATCATTTTTAAATCTTGCTACTAAAATCTTGATGCCAATATTAAAAATTGTAAAGTGATATATTTTTATTTTTCACCTTTTTTTTTACACAGATTTTTCTTAAAACTAATATTTGTAAAATAATTTTGTTTAATTAAGAATGATCAATAAAATAATGATAGGTTTCCAAGTTGACGTATGACGTGCACAATGACGTAAATACTAGGTTAACCGGATATATATATTTCTATTTTAAAATAATTTCGTGTAAAATACTTCTATGTGTATTAATTAATTTAATGTAAATTAATTTATTATCTTTAATGTATGTAGTATTTAATAAATAGTTTATCTTCCTTTTTGTGTGTAACCAAGCTAAAACTTCAGAAGACTACATATAAGAATAAAATGATACTGAAAATAAATTAACAGAATATTTGATACCTTACATACTTTCAACAAAGTAGACAGCTCTACACTATCTTTTCCAGGCATGAATGCCATATAATCCACGATACCAAGATCTGAGCCTTGTTAATTGTTGGCAGATTTTCATATGTATGTGTCAACCTGGTTTTTATTGCGTCATAAGTATGGGGACCTATAAAAATTATGCAGAAATTCTATTTTGGCAACCCTAGTATTTATGCCATCCCGTACGCACAATACGTCAGCTTGGCAACATTTATTTATCGCCAAAAACATTCAGTGTTTAGTAACCTGTATCACACGGCATCTGTGCTTTTTCTATAAGAAAATTTATGAATCAAGTGCTTAAAACACAACCATAAATAACACTTTAACAACCGGACTGGCTTGGTGTTCACAAAATATCTTTAAAAATGTTACAAATTTACATATTCTTCTGCCACGTAACACATTTACGCATCTTTTTTTTCAAAATGGTGACGAAAAGTATCTCTTTCGGGTTATAAAATCCGTGACATAGGTTTGCTGGAATGTGCAGTTTTAGTTTTTCTGCTATCAAATTAATTCCATTTTTTTGAAGTAACATTTCCATGGTAGTAAATGAAATACAATAGTTATACATTGATATACACTCAGTTTGTCCTTTTTGGTATACAGATTCAATTTTATTTTCCAATTACGCTTTTATATGAATTCGAAAAAAAAAAAGTTTCTTAATGTGCATCTGGTTTATTTTTGGTACGCATTTTATAATTATAATAATTCTACTACTAATAATAAAAATATATATCGTTTTGTATTAAATTCAATTCAGTTTATATTCTATTAAATAACTTTAAAAATTCATTATATTCATAGTTTTTCTTATACACATTTTACAAATAAATGTTCACTTTTTTTCATATTTAAATATGAAGAAAACGTGAATATGTTTTTTTAAAATGTATATGACAGAAGTTTTTAAGTACAAAAGAGTTTTCTAAAAATAATTACAAATATTATTTTCTAAAATTATTATTTCATAAAAGTTATCATTATTTTCTAAAAGTAATTGCAAGTACTTAAATTCTTCTAAGGAATTCAAATATTAATCTTTGTTTAAACAAATTTTGGTTAACTCTTTTGAACATCACTAGAAAATTCCTCTAAATGTTTCGATCGAATGACCTATCGAATAAATGAAAATTTTATTGATATATATTAAAAACAAATTTCAACTGGCTGTCGTAAATTTTACGTTTCCAATTTTAAATATTAATTATAAAGGAATGCTCCAAAATTAAACAAAGCAGCTGATAATGCCAAAATTTGTTATATTGATCCAGGCTGAGAGGAAATGTAAAGTACTCAATCTAATATCGCAATGGTTTTATTCAAAATACGTAAACATACATATTATGCAACACAAAAATGTTTGACAAAACTTACATTAATGAATCAAAATATTTGATTGTGGAATGTAAGGAAGTAACTTTAAGAAATATATGATCGTTTTGCTGAGCACTAAATACATAATCTATACATTAGAGTTTTAATATATTTTGTTAAATGGCTTTGTATGTCACTGCAGGAATTTATTTTGTACATGAGACCTTAGTATTATTTAAATTTTACGAAGCGTTTTATACAAAAATACTTATTATTAACCAATAATTTCAAAAAGAATATAATAATCTATATTATTAATTAAATATTATTATAGAAATCAATATTTATAACAGGCAACAAATTTTCTAATAGCTTTTCAAAACAAACTTGGAGCCCAAAATAATATATTTGCTATTGTTAACTCTTTGTGAAACAGAGTAGAATAAAATATATGTGTGATGATTTTTAACAATTAAATGTATAAAAATTATATTTAAAACAAATTGTTTAATATTTCTTTGCTTCTTTAACAAAAATATCATTAGTTTCGTTAAAGTATAATAGCATTCTATTTCCCAATAGGAAATGTTAAAGATTTTATTCATTAGATTTGGAAACTTAATGATTAGATCACTATATTGATTTTTTTAATTTAACATGGATAGTAAATGTAAGATGGAATATATTATTAATTTTATCAAAAACACACACTTCATCTACTAATTCATTACTTTCTTACAGTAAATATAAAAGGAATAAGCATTATTGACAATTGCTAAAATAACTTGAATACCTATAAAAGACAAAATATTTCTAAGAAAAGTTTAAAAAACTGAATTTATCTTTGAGTTTTATTAGCTTTTAATACAAAATTGCTTTTCGTGTTAATTTTTTTTTGTCACTATGACTAAAATTTAAAATGACTTATAAAAGAGAAATAGCTTTGTGTGTGGGTGAGGTAAAGATATTTATATTAAAATGGAAATATGTTTCAGTAATTTAACTTTTTTAAAAATATAAAAATTAAACTAATTGTTAGTATTTTTATATTTGAATTTTAAGAAAAATGAAGGTATCTTCAGTTCCTTACCTAAATTATAAATTATAATTTCCTAAATTATAATTTCGTATTTAAATGTTTATTGTTTTTTTTTTTCTTTTTAATACTTATAAATTTTCAAAGAGGATAAATTTATTTTGACTGCATACTTAGCCAATTTAATAAACAATGAAGCTAAATATGTAATCAAAATATAATTATATGTGGCTAAACATGTGGTCAAATTAAAATTATTCTTTTTGAAGATAGCAAATTCAACGTTCTTTACGTAACTTCGTTTAAGCGGCTGGACTGTTGAATATATGTTTCAAATTGTTTAAATTTAGGTTAAAGGAAATACACTGTATATAATTAAAATTATAGTAATTATAAAATATTCCTAATAATATATCTAATAAACTAAAAGCAACATCACCAGATACATATTGACAAAAATATAAGGTAACTATTTTTTCACATATTATTGCACAGTAATATATAATGAGAAAAATGAAAGACAAATATTTTTTCACATATTATTGAAATCACTAATGAAAGAGTAATAACTTTTGCCATGTGACTCTTACAGTTTGTAAATCAGCTTTCGAATTCGCCTTCTGGTGGAGTTTCCTTATTAAAACGTTTCGTTTCTCTTACAGGTGAAGCACCGCAAATTTGGTTTTCAACGGTGTTCTCGATATTTCGGTAGTCTGGGGTTAGATTCTTTTGCAATTTTGCTTGCCCAGGTTTTGTTTCTTTAAAAAAAAAAAAAAAGAAAAGAAAAGAAAAGAAAAAAAAGAAAAAAAACTGAAATTTAGGAGTTGCCTTTGCCTCGGTAATTTTTCTTACTTTTTATGCATTCTTGTTTTTATTTGTCTATTTTTCTTTTCAGAGCTCTGTGAATAGTATTTCTTCAGAACGTGTGTCATAAATTATATATCAATGTATGTACTCTAGAATTTGTGATCATGTAACTGTACTCATTTGAGCCGAAAAAAACGAAGCGTCTTTTTTGAATATGGATGTTTTAATGTTTTTTCTTTTCACGGGATTCTGATGAAGTAAGAGCAATCTTTCATATGTAAAAATATTGGAGACTCCATTGTTTGATCACGACTTAGGCCTTGCACTATATATATATATATATATATATATATATATATATATAATTCCCACTTATTTCTTGTAGTCATATATGTAGCATAGGTTATTTAATTTTTTTTATTCAATAAATGATAACTAATTTTTTCTTTTACTCTCTATGAATGAAATTATATGAAATTAAATATTTTTGTTTTCTCTCGTATATATTGGGAAATATGCAAAAATAAAAATAGTTCATCTCGTATTTGATTCTCTTCAGTTAATAGTAAAATGACATTCTCATATTATTATGATTATTTTCCTTCATGTTCTTACAAAAGAACATTTTCACAATTAACCAAATTTATCTAATTCTTATCCTTTTTGAGCTCCTATAAAAAAAGGAGAGATTTCTTTTACAATTATTAATTATTATTAT
The DNA here is from genome assembly GCA_030067965.1 of Latrodectus elegans. Taxonomy (NCBI): domain Eukaryota; kingdom Metazoa; phylum Arthropoda; class Arachnida; order Araneae; family Theridiidae; genus Latrodectus; species Latrodectus elegans. The sequence continues at coordinate 4,410,166 of CM057813.1, forward strand.
ACATCTTAAAAATTATCAAGATAAACAATGTTAATTTTTGTACTTTTTTTCATAATCAGATTTGAGGAATCTTGAAGATATTTTTCCAAATTTAAGAAAAAAATAAATTATATTGAGTTTATTATTTCGTGTTGTGAAATGTTGTTAGTTCTTACACAAGTGTGAATATATGTATGATTTCCATAAAAAATTAAGCGAGAAATCATGCTTTTTATTTCAATTTGTATTTCCAGACAGTTATATCGTTAATTTTTGTGAATTACCCAATTTAGTAAAATATTACTTCGTCTTTACTTGTTATGTGTACTGAAACTACTTGTAAACTAATGCAGATCACTGATGTATTGAAAAATATAAAAAAGCATGTTGCTTGTTGCAAAGTCTGCTTTCATTTACTTACAAATAATGTTAAAACTGAGTGTTATGTGCAATTGAATGTTACCAAATGAAAATACTTATTCAAACATTAATGTTTGAATGATATATTTACTGGGATTTCAATCAAAATTTTAAGGTACCCGTATACATTGAAAGCGTCAATTTCAACCAAAAAAGATAAATTTATTTTATTCTTTCGTTAAATAAAGAATTTAAATAGCTTTACAAAACAGGGGTTTTTTTTGCCAGATTGCGAGATATGAAGGATTTCGTAAAGATTAGGAAACCAAACATGGACATATTTAAAGCACAGAAGTGGGCATTTAACGGGCTAGAATGATGTTAAAAATTAATTTAAACAGTGTTTAATTTTGAAATATAAATTTAGTAAGCTTTTAAAAGATACATAAAATATTTACTTTTCCGGAAAGCAATCAGCAAATCAAATAAAAAAAATTAATCAGCAAATATGAGAATTTTTTATAAAGACACAATACTATAATCTTTAAATGCGTTTTTCTTAGAACTGGCTTTTGCCTATAATTTGCACGCTTCAAAAATGCTAATTCAAAATATAATTATAATATCACCATGAAATTTCATGAGTTTGATCTGTATATTTTTTTCTAGAAAATATACTAAAAGAATATTTATCACTTAAGTACTTCCCAAATTATGGCCTGTAAATCGAACAATGACAGAAAATTTGGCTAAAATTTCAGTATAAATATTCAACTGGCCGTAATTATTTTGTTTTTAACAAAAACTTATAAAATTTTAGTATATGCTCTAAATAACAACATATAGATTATTTGGTATTAATTTTTTTCAAATAAGTTTAATAGTTTTCATGTACCATTTTTAAATTTTTAAAAAAATGCTTAAAATTGTAGACTTACTTAACATTTCTGAAGAATAATATTGCCATATATGAGATATTAGTAGCTCAATATTAATGTCTTATAAAATTAAATAAGAAATAATGCTTACAATGTATATATGCAGTGTATTTAAAAAAATTCTCTGAACGTGTTCGGGTACCTTAAATGAAACAAATACATATTTGATAATATTTGATAAGCGGATATGTATTACTATTCATTCATTATGGATCATATATATATATATATATATATATATATATATATATATATATATATATATATATATATATATATATATATATATATATATATATATATATATATATATATATATATATATATATATATATATATATATATATATATAGACAGAATGTTCAGAATGTAAGTTACATTTGTGCAACCAGACACGGCATCATTGCGAAAGAAGAGCGGATGCTAATTGAGTTTCACGATTTCTAGCTGTGGCAATTTCCTTCGAATTTTATTAACAGCTGCTATTAGTAACGGAAAAAATGGCGCATGAGCTAAACACTTAACCCTAACGTTGAAGTTTAAATAAGAGTACGTTTTTTGAGAGCCAAACACATAATGAGTAGGGAAATTCATCGTGAAATATCGACAGTGCATGTGCAAAGTGTAATGCTACGTACAGCCATTATGAAAGGGCGACAGCAGTTCGAAGACGGTCGAGCAGATTTAATCGATACGAAAAGGCAAGGAAAGCTGAAAAATGGTGAGCATATCGAACATGGTGAAGAAGGAGGAAGGCATTATCCTTAACAATTCATTGCATCTCACATACTGCGCAGAAGTTTCAAATATCTGTTGATAATGCTCATTTTGTCATTCTTTACTAAATGAATTTTCGCAAATAAAGTTCAGGTTGGGTTCCTTATTCTTTCAGTTCTGAACACAATAGAGCAAGATATGCAGCTTCTCTGGAATCCTTTCAACATTATTATTCTGACGGCAATGATATCTTAAAATGCATCATTAAGGCAGTTGAGACATGGGTACATTACTTCACTCAACAAACGTTGCAAGTGTCGATGGAATGGAGGCACTCATTATTGCCCATGAGAATGAAATCCAAATTCTTTTTCTTTCTGTACTGTTTATTTTCGATTGTGATGGAGTTGTCCATATCTAGTTTATTGGAAGGGCCAATCATGAATGTTGAGTCCTACTGTGAAACACTAATGGCTTTCCGCAAATCTGTGAAAAATCTACGACTTGGTAAGTTAAGTAAAGACGTTGTTCTCTTGCACATCAAAGCAAAACCCTCACGAAGTACGTACAACACAGTATTTGCTGCACGGAGTTTTGAATGGAAGGTCTTAAATCATCCACTATGCAGTTTCGATCTGGCACCCTGCGACTTCAATGTGTTCGGAAAGCTCAAAGAATATTCAAGTGGAAGACAGTTTTCTATGTTCAGAAAGCTGGCTTAAAGACGAAGGAGCGATTTTTTATGATAAGGGCATCGAGTGATTTGTGATACGTTCCGACAAATGTCTGCAGCGGCAGGGAGATTATGCAGAGATAAAATGTGCTGAAAAATTGTCATTTTGTATAACTGCCCACTTCTCACTAAAGAGATTTTTCACTTGCATTTTTCAAGTGTAACTTATTATTTTAATGCTCTTGGTACTAAGTTTGACCTTTAACGTATGCATATATCGATAAACTCAATCCAAATAACTAGTTTTCCAAGATAAGATGTATTTTTGAACGTATATTTTAGTATATCTCATGCACGGATGTTACCAGAACAAAAAATAAAATCTGATAAATTATTTACATTTACTAGCAGTTACTAGCAGCTTACAAACTTTCTAAATAAGTGATACAATAGAAATAAACGAGAATAATGATTGAGATCTGATAATTAATTAATATAGAATAAAACAAAAATAATTTACCTTGAATAACACTAAATTTATGGAATTTTCGTAGTAATAAATGCAAATATTTGAAAGCATTTTACACAGTATATTTCCATATATAAATAAAGCTAAAGGCTGATAAAAATGTAATCAATTTTGATTTGAGCTGTGTTATTCGTTATACGAGTAATCCTTCGAACAAAAACAATTACTTCTTGAAATTGTTAGTAAATACACAAGAAACTAAATTTTACATACGTTTTTCACAGTCGAAAATTTTGCAATTGAAATAAACTACATTTATATTAGAAGACAGTAACATATGCGATTATTTCAAGTGCAGGAAAATTTCACTTATGTATTGAAAAGTATATATTTTTATTTTCAATGGCACAGATAAAAAGACAATTATAGCAAAAATACAAATAATTAGAAAAATGAAAAATAAAACAGCTGTAACAATATTCTATGAATCTAAAAGCCCTCTGGCCTCCCAGTAGCGGTCCGCAATTGAGTGTTTCAATAACGCCTTACAATGGAGTAGATGGTCACGATCCATGTCCCGTCCCAGATTACAGAGGTTGCAGATAGGACTTCAAACTATACGAAGACGGTACAAGTATTTAAGAAGGCAGTCATGACCGGTGGCGAGCCTAAACTAAGCCACCATTTTATGTCTGGGCCATTTTGAGACCGCAGAAAGTCTGTCTTTCCAAGAATTTTGCGCTGATCGAGATTCGAAAATCTTTTTTAATCTTTCAGACAGTATGTTTTTAATAAGACGTTTTATTATGCAAAAAGATACACTAGAAAAAGATGTTTGTAAAGTCATGGCCCTCCTCTTTGCCAGTGTATCGACAATTCCATTGCCATGGATTCCACAGTGTTCGGGGATCCATTGAAGAACAATTTTTTTCTCATTGGAACACAAACTCTGAAGTTGGCTCCAACATTCATGGACAACAGAGGATACAGAATTTGAAGTAGATATCAATACGGCCCGGGATTCACTAAGTAAATCTGCCTTGGCGAACCCATTAAGATGGCAAATCAACTAAGAAAAACCAATCCTGATCGCAAGCAGTTCCCCATCAAATGCGGATGCAAATGTGCCACCTGGATTTTCAATTGAAAAAAGGGGACAATAGATCCTTGCTCCAGCGTGGGATCCTTCCCGCAACCAGGAGCCGTCAGTATAAATTCTCAGCCAGTCTGGCTGAGGATAATGAGTGTTGATGGTCTCATAGGCGAGAACCCTTAGGATCTCCGTATCTGTGACTTTCTTGAAAATTCTCTCGGATAGAACAAAACACACACTAAAATTAAAAGATTCAATTGGGCAAGGTGGGTGAGGCAGAGGCTTCTGTTCACACCGCAACTCAATATCCCTCTTTAGCAGGAGGACACCCTGAATGAAACCCCACTGTGTTTTAAGGTTCCATTTAAATGTATTGAAAAGTATATTTATGCATAAATAAAACTACCTTAAGTTTAGAAATATCTTTTATTTTAATTTTCTTTAAACAATTCCGTGCTTCTATTTGCAAGTACTAATGAATTCTTCTGCAACAAATGACTCTTGTTTTCAAATAAATCATTATTATTTTAAAGACCTTTGTTTTAAAATTATTTTAAGTTTTTCTTCATTTACAACAAACTCTTTTATTTAATGTAACCCAAGTGATAAAATATTTTCTGTTGTATTACCACAAATATTTTATCAAAACATTAATAAACATATTTTCTCAAACATAAGTATTTACTTGGTATATTAGTAAAACTCTGAAAAATAAAATTAGTGTGTACTTGATTTTCTTATTTAATATTTATAAAATATTGTCTGAATACTTTTCATAAATATCTCCTATGAAATGAGATCGTAAGATAATAAAGCATAAATATATGAACACATAAAAAATAAATGCTTTAGATCATAATGAGTATTGAACTTAGTAATGTTCATTAAAACTTAACTTAGTAATGTTCATTAAAAAAAAGTTTGGTTGTTAATGAGTAAACCTAATTTTTTTTTTTAAATAATATAGGTAAATTATTTGATATCGTAGCTCATCTCAAAAATGTTCAAATTCTTGTAATAAAAGTCAATTGTTTTATCATAGTGAAAGTTTGATCATTAAATATTTAAAAACTCTCCATAAATAAAGCTCTAACAGTAGTTTGTGAATCTCAGTATTCATAACAAAAGTTAAGCATTTCTATATGCTTCTGGCAGCCATAACGCTTTTACACTCTTTTTCCCCAAAAAGTGCTTGAAAGTTAAATTTTCTGAAGTAATGATCCCATGACGTAAGTTTAATGAAGAGGAAACCTCGGAATTTTATGCCATCGAATCAACTTGCTTCCAGGGAAATAAAGGGAATATTTATATTGCAATTCCCCTAGTTTTCCCTAAGTCTAAATGTGTACTGTTTGCTTCTCTCTTTCTTCCGGGTAAATGTTTATTATTGTTAGCTTCTCATAATTTTAATACACATATGAATTCAAATTTCGGTTATGATTCTTCGCTTGTCCTTTACGGAAAATCCAAATTGATACTATAGAAATTATATATTAAAAATACTAAATTCATATAATTGTTTATTTTTGTTTGTGAATTAAATTCATGTAATAGAAAAATAAACTTTATATGATCAAAAGTACATAATATTTTCATCTGCTAAAATTAAATTTCAATTTTTTATGCAAGATTCTAAATTTTAATGAAAACTATATTTTTGAATAAATTAAATTATTTTTCAAAAATTTTTTATATTTAAAATTATTTTTTATAAAATGCTACTCTGTCACTCTTAAAAATGCTAAGATATATTAAACAAGTTTCTCTTAAATTAGCTATATGTCAATACGAAAAATAAAATTCACAAAGTTATTTATCTTTATGGTAACATTTTAAGCTTAATAAATGTTTATAAAGTGTGGAGTTTACATGTTGAAGGTATATATTTAAATTCGAAGTTAATTAAATTTTTTATGAGGAAAATTAATGTTTGATTTCCATGAAAAGCTTCTAATATAAATTCTTCATTTAAACTTGAGTGGTTTTTACTTCATGGAAAACATGTGGTAAACAGATTATTGGCCTAGATTATGTTCGTTGATACTGGCGGTTATTTCCCAGCTATGATAATTAATTTTAATATTCAGAATTGTTATTAAAAAAATATTCATTTTTATAAATTGGTAAAGAATACTTTTCCATACTATCTATTTTTTGCTAGTATATTCTTTAGAATATACAAACAAATAAAACTAAATTTGCATTAAAAAATTATAATTTAAAAAGGGAAAATGTTTAATTTCTATACAGAAATATAGGAACTTAAAGAAAATACACAAGATTTTCAGCATTTTTGAAAGAAATCAGCAACTGAAAAATAATCAATTTGATTTGTTTCGATTGCTGTTATTAGTTAGATTTTTCTTATGAAAAATTTATTTCCAGGGAAGCAACACGTATAAATAGAGTTGAAACACTGAATAGCAAGGCCGCGATTGCCTGGTTGGCTAGATCGTCGTTCTCATTATCGTAAAGTCGTGAGTTCGAACCACAGCCGAACAAATTTCCGTCATGTTCACTAATGGTGGTTGGGACATGTTAAAACTGGGCACGGTTGCAATGTCCTCCAAATGAAATGATAACTTATTATGTGGCAGATCAAGTATTATTTCGATCTTTTTCTTCATCCCTTGTTCAAAATCATGTGACTTCACAACCGGCTTCTTCCATTTAACTGGTAGAGCCCAACTCAGACAAGTACAGGGAAGCACGCTGGAGAAACAACACTGAATGATATCATAATTGCAAGACTTACGTGCGCTTAAATGCTAACAAAACCTGAAATTGTTACAAAATTCCATATAAGTTATATAAGTTCCTTCTTTATAAGCTGGAAAATTATACAAGTTCTGATTTATTTGTGTTTCAATTAGAGATAATTTATGCTAAGAAATGTTCAATATGATATTGTAATATTCAGTTGTAAAGTTACAGCTGAACAAAAATATAAGTAAATATTTTGACGTATTTTGGAAACAGTGAAGTTAAATGTAACTGTCCCAGTTAAAAACTTCTGTAAAATATGTTTTTTATTCTGAAAGCCATTGTGATTTTATTGACAGAAATAAAAGTTAAGGTAGATTTTTAAAGGAACCAATTAATTAATTAATCATTGCAGTTGGATATATAGGTAACTACTCTAAAATTCTAAAGCTAATAACAATTTTCTAATTGTAATGAATTCAAATATTATTATTTTTTCAGAATTGAGATTGAGCTTATTTTTAATCAGATATTAATCAGACATATATATGTCATGAGTACTAATATCTAATAATTTTGGTTTTTATGTTGAATTAATTTTTTTTCATGGAATATATTTTTATTTTCTATGCCCAGACAAAATACGAGGAAATAAAGTAACAAAAAGTAGCCACAGAACTCAATACACCAAAGTCATTTGCCCAATAAGCTCTCTTTTCTGTCCATTACTTTTCCAGAGCCGCAGAGTGGACAAGTAGGAACTGTAAGAATGCCAAAGCGCTTCAAAGAATGGTTATGCAGTTATGTCTTGTTAGACAAAACGTGGTCACTGCATTTCATGTAGATAAATCAAGAATAAGAACAGAACCTAAATTACTCCAGTGTTTTTGAGCTATACGAGTTTGTAGGTCACATTAGGAATACATAGGTAATTTAGAAATGGTTTAATCTTCCAATACAAGAGGGAAGTGAAAGATGGTGTAAAAGGCCGACATCTTTCTTTTCAAGGGTGTCTGCTTGCTGATTGCTCCATAAGCCATAGTGGCTCAGTGGAAAACAGTTTGCTTAACTCTCAAAGCAAGAGTTTTCAAGAATTCTTAGCATAGCTGAATTTTCCTGTAGGATATTATTTCATATTTTCTGGTGAAACATTTTATCCAACTTAAACATAAAAGGGTATTATTCATTTTAAGTTTTATAAGGGATTTGCATTTTAAGATCTTTAGTGAAAATATAATTTAAGAATATAAATTAATGGAAAAGAAATAAATGTGAAATTTTATTTCAGCATACAAATCCGTGAAAAGACTTAGAAAACAACCCCTTTCATATGGAATCTCAAAACGCTTCTAAGCACTGGTAAATAAAGATTTATATAGATATGCATAAATTTATCATAAATATTTACCTTTATGAACAAACATTTGTTCTTCAATGATAATAGAAAAATATAATGATAAAAATCTGCATATTAGTATTTGTGTGTGTGAAATAATAATATATGAAATAAATTCAAAAACTTTAAAACTATTATTGCAGATACAACTATATATTTAACGTTTAGCTTATATGTATTAATTTGCTTTAAAAATACAGTTTTATATTTTTCAAAAATTTGTTTTCTCAATTAAAATTTCTAAATCTAAGGTGTATGTGTGTGTATATATACGAAATGAAATTTTTGATTACAATGAAATTTTTGAGATACGAGCAGACAAGAATTTACAAAATAAAAATAACAGTTTGATTTTAAAATGCAAAGTCTTTTAACACAGAAGACGATTTTATACTGAACTTGAACTAAACTACTTACTTCAACTTGTTTAGAGTAGAATAAATTTTAAACAAAAGAGAAAATGGAGTTGACGCGAGAATATTTTCGCGCTATGATTTTAAAGCAGGATTAAATCAAGAAGAACGGTTGTAAGTGGGACTAATGTTTCACAATGACAATGCATCTTCACATATAGCCGAATTAACAGTTTAGTTTCTTAAGCAAAAACAAATTAATGTGATCGAACATCCGCCGTATTCACCTGATCTAGCTATGTGCGCTTTTTGGTTATTATTTAATTTAAAAAAGAACTTACGTAGACGTCGCTTTCATTCAGAAGAAGAGATTGATGTGGCTATAAATGCATTTTTTCATCTATTCCAAGAAATGAATGGCTTGAGGCATTTAATCTGTGGAAAATTCGTCTACAAAAGTGCATTGATGCTGGAGGAGACTACTTTGAACACACCTAAAATGTTGTAAGTATAACTTTAAAAACTTAGTTGTATCTCAAAATTTTCAGAGTGACTCTCGTATATATATATATATATATATATATATATATATATATATATATATATATATATATATATATATATATATATAAGTATATAAGGGATGATCAAATGAAAAGGTGCGAAACGACACGATGGGTTCAAATGTAAACTTTATTCAAAATCTACATTATAGACTTGGGCACAGTATTCCAAATGATGAACAAACCTCAGGATTCCTTGTTCCCAGAATTGGCCGTGACATGATCCAGTTCTTCACAGCGCCCTTGAGTATGTCGTCCAAATTGAAGCGTTTCCCTTCAGGTGTTTCTTCAATGGACCAAACACATGGAAAACTTAGGGTGACATGACCGGACTGTAGCTTGAATGATCCAATGTTTCCCACTTGAATTTGGCCAATTCCATGTGTGAGACTCTGGAGACGTATGGACATATATTATCAAAGGAGCAGAACCACATCATTTGTGAGCAACTCCAGTCTTTAGTTCTTGATTGACTTGCTTGAGCGTTGGAGTATCTCACAGTACACATCGGAGTTTATAGTTTTTCTGTTCACGTGGAATTTCACAAGTATCGAATCTTAAACATCAAAAAAAGACGGTGAGCAACACCTTTTCTGCTGACGATATGGTTTTGAACATTTTACGGGGGGGGCGGTGACGACTCAGGTTTCCACTGGTTTCTCACCTTCCACTGTTAGAAATAGGAAAACACTTCGCAGCAGCTTCTCAATCGTCGGATATTGCAACACGAACAATATTCCTGTCCACATACGGACTGCCGCATTATTTCCACGCCCCTTTTGATAAGAGGCTCTGCTCTCTCTCCTGTCCAACATGCCCCCGTGCATGTTCCTTTCCCAGTCAAGGACTACAATCTCATCCCGAGATATCGCGCGCTACGCTCTTCCATGGCGGAATATGCAAATATTTAACTGTTGCGTTTTTATGATCTTTCGTAACTTTTCATTTGATCAGCCGTTATATATATATATATATATATATATATATACACAAACATATATATATATATATATATACAGACACACACCAACAACTATATATATATATATACACCCCCATATATATATATATATATATACATACACACACACACACATATATATATATATATATATATATATATATATATATATGTCTCCTGCCTCTTATCTAGAAATCAAAAGTTACTATTTCATCTAAATGAATAAAAAACACTATTTGAAAGTATTTGTTCGTTCATTCCCCCTGAAGAAATCCAGTACTAAAAGGGGGTCTTGAACCAGGTCTTGCCTGGTAAGTCCCAAACAAGTTAAAATGTGACCAGAGGAGGCTTGTACAGAAGAGAATCTAGTGCAGATTTTGAAGAGATTAATTCCTCCAGCAAAATTCATTGATGACAGGTGACCACTAATGAAACGGGTAAAAGCAGTTTGAACTCGTCTACTGCTGCTCCGAACCAAGGAGCCGACAGGGCACGTGTTCCTATATCGCGGGTGTTCTGGCAGAACCATTTAAATCGCCTTATATTAAAAAAATATAGTTTCATATCAGTAAGAGGAGCGACATGTGTTGTGGTCTTGCAATTACAAGATCTAGCCAAACAGTTTTCAATATCGTTATCTGCAACGTTGACATGGGACGGAAGCCACAGAAAGAGAATCCGATGAGTAAATGAAAGTTGTTTTAGTTTCCTTAGGATGAGAAAAATATTCGAAGTATTTTAGTTGTGCTCTCCTTCTTGAATCATGTTTTGAACTGTTAAGTTAAACTTATTCTTTGATTTTTTAAAGAGTAAATATTTATTAGATTTCTTTTCAGTTTCAAAAAATATTAATGTCTTTCAGGAAGTATCTTATTTTATATTCTATGAAAATTCAGATTTTTCGAAAACTAGCTGATATGAAAGGAAAAATTCTGGATTATTCTCTTCATTCAACCATCTGGTGGGAAAAAATCCCAACATAAATCTAACAAGCGATGCATTAAATAACGCTTCTTCCCCCTCCCCTTTCCATTCCTCAGATCAAATATAGATTCAAGAGAGATATTCGATGAGCAAGAAAAATTTATCTCCTTTTTCAATGAATTAAAAACATTGAGATAAGAAAGATAAAATTTAAAAAATGTTATTTGAAAGAAATAAAATTTTCTTTCAATGAGAAAGGAAATTCGATGAAATTTCTTTTGAACTGAAGCACGGGATTTTAAATTCAAAGCAAAATCTTTCATTAAAATTAAATTTCAAAAGCAATAAATATTTATATGCATTCTCTAAAGATTAAAAAAAAATGTAAAATTAAAATTATAGTAAAAAGTAAACATATAAAACAGTTATTTTGATTTCAGTGAAAAAAAATTGAAGGAAAATATATTTGGTTATGATTTAAAATAAATCATACTAAGTAAATTTTCAAAATTCACAAATTAAACAAATTTTTTATTAAAAGCAAAAATATTAATACAATAATTATTTTTATTCATATTGATGAAATAAAGTGAGTTTATAGTAGACAGATACTGAAAATATGTGTTTAACTGATGGATATTAATTGAACACTTTTTCGTTCTAGCATTTGTAGTGAAGGTGGGACAATGGAATCGCTTCGTGCTCCCGAGTCACAGGTTCCCGAATAGGTTTGGTCCTTGAGCTGGCGTAGGTCAACTCCTCTTTCTCGATAAAACTGAGTATCAAACATGCCTGGGGCAGATCTAAGCACAAGCTTTGCGTTAGACTGACACCTACTTGGGACACATGCTTCGGATTGAAAATAAGGATAGGGATTGGGAATAAATAAGGTAATTGTTGACCATGGCCTTACGGAGCTGTAATACCATTGAATTTATTAGTTTAAATAATTGTGGTGCTTATATATATTTTGTGCTCCTAGTTTCTTTTTTTACTTTTTTTTTTATTTTTATCTTTCTAAAGATGATAAGAAAAATTGCAAAAAGAATTTTTCTTAACGCATTTTGTTTAAATAATACATTTACAGAAGCTTGTAAAATTTCAAATCTTTATATTAAATCTTATATTTTAGGTATGTATTTTCAAAAATGTCACAATATTTTTAGTATCATGGAAATTGTTTAAAGAATCGGAAACTATATATTTAAGTGACTTATACAATTATAAGTGTAGGGGAAAACTAAGCTTCAAGTACAGAAACAACTGAGAAAAATATTCTAAAAGAAAAAAAAATGATAATGAAACGGAAAATTTACCTAAACAATCGCTATAGTACAAAATGCTCTTTTGAGAAGTGTAGTAATAAAAATGCGTGCTAGAGGAGTGCGAGAGTGATATCCAATACAGCCTCATAACATAGTACCCGGTGCAGGACTAATATAGCGGTGTATAACGCAGCTGTTTAGCATCCTCTCTCTGCAGCTGCTTAGCATCCTCTCTCCGCAGCTGTTTAGCATTCTCTCTCCACTGGAATGCAACCATCATAGTCGCGTTCGAGTCTGGATACGCCGCGGAGAGAGGATGCTAAACAATGTTGGAGAGAGGATGCTATGTGATAAGGAGAGAGGATGCTATGTGATGTGGAGAGAGGATGCTATGTGGTGTGGAGAGAGGATGCTATGTGATGTGGAGAGAGGATGCTATGTGGTGTGGAGAGAGGATGCTATGTGATGTGGAGAGAGGATGCTACTGACGAGTCACGCTTCTGTTGTAGACAGAAGCGTGACTCGTCAGTAAAGACAATTTCATTCCATTCTGCCGTCCAAATCCTTCTGTCATTACATCACTGGCAGCGGAGACGTCTGTGATTCTGCGTCAAGGGTAGACAAATCAATGGACATCTTGTGAACAGGCAACTTTTTTGTAAACGGCATCGAATGGTACGCCCAGATACTGCATGATGCGTTACAGACTGTAGGTACTGTGTTATGATTCATGATGTGGCTGAGCAATCCGTCATTACCTTGGGCACAAATTCCTTATCATCACATGGAGTGGTGCACTGAGGTGGAGGCGGTTGAACTTGTCGGTCCGTTGTACCCTACTGCATCCAAAGAGATCACATATGGGCTTTGCAGTTGTTTGGTTTCCTCTAACATAACTGACGACTTCCCTGAAAGATAATCCACCATATCGGTAGGCCACTATCCTTCTTCTGTCAAATTCGGACACGTAATCAAAAATGTTCGTTGTTTTCGACGAGGCGAAATGGATCTTTTGTTTTGAAACCAAAAAAATTCCGAATTAGAAATCGTCGGAATCTCTAAGCCTTAAATAACACTCTGAAATGGTGCCACAGGCGTGCATGATGTGCGTCTGTGATTAAATTCTAATCATTTGCATATCTGACTTCCGCTAATTGGCATGTTGTAAATTTTATGTTATTTGCATGCTTCCTTCAAGGTGTTTCATTTACGGTAGCCAGCAGTGTAGAATGAGAGCACTAGAATTACCATTCAGTAATTACTGTTGATTAGAACCACTCATTATATTCGAAAGAAATTTTTTTATATTACATACACGAAAATTTTTATAACGTATTATATTTTAATGCAAATTTATTGCCAACAAGATTTTCGGAAACTGAGTTAATAGCAATAATTTTTTCTAAGGAAAAATTTAAGGGCTCCGATTTATTTTAATCTAATGAATTGGTTTCTTGGTTGTTTTAAATCTTTCTCTTTGCATTTATTCAAGTTTCAGTTTTTGTAATTATTCAAGACAAATTTTAATAGGTCACTTTATTTAAAATTATTCAACTGTAAGAGAAGTGCAAGGAATAAATGTAATTTTCATACCTTCAAAATAATGTTTGAATTTAATAAGCTGACTGCTGCTCTTTGAAAACTTCAATGACTTTGTAGCTGGAAACTAAACATTCGCATCTCCCAAGTTTCACGAAACAAATCTGTTGAAGAAGGTGAGGCAGTGCAAGTAGAATTAAATAGTTAATATTCCAATGAGAATAAAAAATGATGTGTTTAATATAATACAAATTAAATCGCATTCCGTCAAATTTGATGATCTGGAAATAATGTATAGGTTCATGGTTAAATATATTTAGCGTAATGTATGTATATTAAATAAAACATTAAGAAAGAGAATATAAGGAAAATTTCTCAAAATATATTTATGAAAATAAAATTTATTTAATAGATTTATATTTCTCGTTAGTCAAAAATTAAGAAGCTACATTGGGGATGCATAAAATATTAAAAATTAAGCCTAGTAGAAATTATAACTTATAACTTCTTTATAAAATAGCCTTTTTCTTTACAAAACAACTTTTTTTAGAAACATGTAATAATACTGTTGAAATGCTGTAAACACTCTAAATATCAACTAAAAGTTGTCACAAAATCTGAAAAACACATGCAATCTACTGTAGCATAATGTATTAACGTTTTTTTTCCCGCAAATGATGTAGTAAATATTTTATATAGGAATAAAATTTGTGACATAGAGTTTATAGGAAAATGGTACACTTTTTATATCATTGTAACATTTTCTTATTTAAGTTAATGCACTTAAAAATTTAGAAAATAAAAAGAGTTATTCGGCGTCGGTTCGCTTATGGTCCTTTTAAGCGAGTGTTTTTATTTACATGTAAACAAAACTCTTCTTCGCATTGATAAATTAATAACATTGCATTGAAAAATAAAATAATTAAAAGAAATTCATTATTTTGATCTAAATATTTAATTTGTTCTTTATGTATTTAATAAACTGCATATTCTGAATATTTAAGCAAATGTTCTTTGTGTTATTTATCTACAAACATATTTAATTTTATGCAAAAATATAACATTAGTAAAATGCTGTTAAATGTCTGTATTATTTTTTTTAATTCACGTTTCTTCAATTTTCATACATTTATAAATTTAATTTTTACTCTCTAATTTTTTCTTTGTTAATTCAACTGTAATAATTTAAACTGAATATAAGTATTATTTGAAAAATTAAATATTACGAATTGATAATTTAAAATTTTATTCCTATAATAAAAACAATTTGTAAATTTTCTAAAATCCTTAATCTTAAAGAAAAAATTATGCTGAATGATTTTTTCCAATAAAATTTAAAGATTAAATATATCATCAATTTTATGAAAATAATTACATATTTTAAAAGGTAAGTAATGTAAATATAAAAAACTAAAATAGAGAACCTTTTTTAATGCAAATTGATTAAGAAGATAATTTAAAATTAAAATTTTTAATTCATATGTAAATTTCCAATTGAGAATATTTGCTAAATATTTTGCATTATTATTCATTAATTTCGTAACTTATTCTTTTTAGCTTCACTAAACTATCTTGAAATTTATAAAACAAATGTCTGCAAATTTAGAAATTTTAAATATTAAATCAATAACATTGATCGAAATGATTCACTGCATCTATTTGATAAAGATAAAGTCAGCAATTGAAATTATTTTTTAATGATTGCATGATCAAATAATGAGACACCAATACATTTAAAAAAACATTTTTAACGATATATATATATATATATATATATATATATATATATATATATATATATATATATATATATAAAAATCAGTGCAAAATACATGGTTTCTTCATATTTATTTTTCTAAATTCAGGATAAAACTGTATAGATTTTAATATCAGTTTTTAAAAATAATAACTAGTTGTAATAGCTATTTAAATAGTTATAAAATTGAACACTACAACAAATTAAGAAATTGTGCTCTTACAAATAAATATATAGAAATACTTATGACACATTAATTTTAGAAAAGTTTATAAATACTCTCATTAGCAGACAGCTAGCTGGGAGTCCAACATTTACAGAGACCATAGTCAGCTTAACGATGAGTGCTTTCCTCAAGCAGGCTTGTTATTTTGTTTTGTCGAATTATTATAGGAACAAAATGCCAACTCGTCCTTACATAACCTGATTATCGAACCTGACAACTCTGCATTAGAAGCGAGAAGCGCCAACGCAAGCTACCGGGCTTCAAATTTGTACATAATGGTCTTAAATATTAAAATTTTTCTTTTTAAATTTAATGCACCGAATATATTAAAAGTGAGCCTTATAAACAATACAAATTAAATTTAGTAATTTATAAATGTTAATTTTCACAGAATATTGTGTTTAAAATTTATGATTGTTTTCTTATATAACTTAAAAAAAGAATGCTAACTTGATGGGGGAAAATTAATGTTTACTTTATATAAAAATTTTAGCTTTATGTAATAATTTTCTAAAGAACAATGAACTTAAATGTAAACAAGTTATGTATTTTATCAAATGCACGAACCAATAAAATATAAGAAAATCCTAAAAAAAATTTCTAGTTAAAATTCAACTAAAAATTTAACTATTAAAATTGACTTCATTTGTTCATCACTGTAATTAAGGAAAATAAGAATGCTTTGATAATTTATTTTTAATTAACTATATTAAATTATTTTTATAAATGTGTAGCCGTATATAACTGACAAAACCTAATTTTGACCTGCAAAATCATTTAAAATATTCTTTGCTAAATCCAAATTAATACAGTGAGCGCATGTACACAGATCAGCCACATTAATTCGATCTTTTGTCAAAAGCCAGAATAAACCTTCCGCACAGCAGATTGCTACTATACATACACAAATGGGGTTGGTTAAGCTTTTCAAGGCGCTGACTAGAACGTTGGGCCAGGCCGACTTCAGTGCTGTAGCCAGCAGCGCTGGATTACACTGAAGTGGATCCATGGCAGGAACAAACCAAAATAGATGATCCCAAAGTTCCTCGATACATTTTCGGCAGGATTTAAGTCAGGTGAACTTGATAGCTAGTGTAAAATAGTAAATTCATCCTGCTGCTCTTCGAAACATGTTTTTACACTACCAGCTGTAAGACATCTTGCATTATCCTTCTAACTCATCAACAATATTTATTTTAATGTTCAGCCCAACACTCAAAATTAAGACAGCATATTTACTTGCAGAAATGTTTTTTGATTCTTTATTTAGAAATAACAAATTAGAATTAAATAAAAGAGTGATTTATATTTTTCGCGCTAATTGTGATAAATGTAAAAAAAAAAAAAATTAACAATGACTTATAAAATAATCGATTTAGAACGTAGTGCTAGGATAATGCTCTTCAAACCAATCTTTGGTTAACTGACAAACCAATTCTGAGCAACGAGTGTTCTGGATTCACGTTTTAAAAGGTGGATACTTGGGAGTTTGTGCAGTAGCTTCCCTTTTGACATACACATATACCCTACTTTATATGAAATGTCCTCCTCGAAGATATTTATGCTGTAGATATCAAACTGTCTTTCAAAAAATAAAAGTCAATCTACTACGCTTTGTTAAGGAGTTGAGATTCACTTTTTGTTAATACCAAATTTATAAAGACATAGATCAATAACTTCCCATTAAATGAATTTGCACACCACCAATGACGATTTCACTTGAAAATTGGATCAACGAAGTATTTTGCCTTCTTTCTAAATTATGAGAAAAAAAATATTCTATATGCTAAACAAATCAGTGCTATTCATTTTTGAGAAATTTGATGCTAACCGAAATATTAAAAATGAATTGTGTTGATTATGACACAGCCCATTCAAAGCAATGTGACCCCCTGTGAAAAGCCAGAATAACTACCTTTTGCAAAGTGGACTGCTGCGAAAAGTACAAGAAGAGAATAAATTGTCTTCCTGAAGGTGTTCGCTAAGATATAAACCTTGCCTATTGCAGAGCCGTGGCCAGTTGTCCTACATTATGTGATGAGAATAAATGCCGTGAACAACCCCATCAAAATGGTGCTACAGATTCTTAATTGCGTTTATATTAGGTGATTTTTCTGGTTAGGGGAGAACGGTAAACTGACAGTCCTGCTTTTCTAATCACTTACGTACATCGCCAACATTAAGACCCTTCGGCTAGTAAATGATAATATTCAGTGGAGAAAAATTGCGCAGATAATGGTGGACATGTTCCGCAAAGACAGAGGCTTATTTGTATTGATCCATCGTGCCTTTCACAATGATGAGTGAACCCAGAGAATGTTAGAAATCGTTACTTTCAGAGGTTTCACAAATATTTCACCAACGTCTCTTACTATAATGGAGCTAAAGCATGATTCATTGGTAAACGCTTCCTATCATTACTCAGAGAACTCGTGTACAAATCCCAGCCTTCGTTGTGGATGAACAGCAGAGAACATGGATAGAGACATTTGCTTCGGAGGCCCAGACATTGCAGTGTTCAATGAATAGTTTGGGAGACACTGTTGATATCCTCTAAAGTTCTTCTGTGAGGTCACCTACTCAACACACGTCTTTTCACCCGCCCGCCTTTCCGCAGTTATTCTTCAACTCTGTCATCTATGCCCCACAATTGTCACTTCATTAATTTTAGACAGTCCTATTTGACCATGGCACTTTTATCATGGTGGCACTCTAAATAATTCACACATTTAACCTTTCCTTAGTGCTTCCATCCTAGGCCCGAAAACCAATGGTTATACCATTTTGGATTGCAATGTTTTCCGAAGCCCTCGCACACCCTTTATATACGCTAAACTGCAGTATGCTGTTACTTTCCTATGTGATTGTTTATTTAATGTGAAAGTCGAAATTACGTGGTGGTCACATTAAAATAACTGGACTGTGTATATAACTCTATGTGGGTCATCATGTGTTTGTGTAATTTTTTAATATTATCATTATTCTATATTAGAATTAAAGAGTTCAAAAAAAGTATAAGTCAATAGTGAGGAGATAATAAACTGAGAAGATAAAGGTATATGAAATTCTTACGCAATCAATGTTTTAATGCAATTTTTTTTTCAAAATTATAAATTTAATTATCGATATATAAAAAGAGGTAAAATGTTAAGTAAAAATTAATATTTTCGAAAACTTTTAAATATGTTTGAAGGGAAAACAATTGATTAAAGTAAAACTTGTTCTATTGTAAAACATCTTAAAGTTTCATTTACTTTACTTCAAATATATTAAGAATGTATTTGCTTGAGTCAAAAAATATTATTATTAAAAGCCAAATGAATTAAATAATACAATTATGAAAGAGAAAATCATTATTCCAAATAATTTCGTAAGTTTTTCTTTAATAACTTTTAAAGAATGAATTTTTTAAACTTTTAAAGAATCGATAGAATTTCAACTTTCATGATATAAATTCAAATGCATATCATGAAAGTTGAATTTTTTGAATTCCATAAATTGTTTTACTTTATCAAGAATTAAAAAAAAAACTGGGGGGATTATTTTACACACAATATTAAAATTAATTAGATTAGATTTAATAATTCCTTCTGCTTCAAATATTCTGGCAGATATAAATGCCAATTATAACTTCCTCAAAAGAGTCCCGTTTTTACTTAATTTATTATATATCAAACTTTCCTTGCGCACGCAAAGTCTGGACATTATCCATTCGCAGAACCACTGAAATGTGCAATTTTAATTTAATCTCCAGTTGTGTAGTCAGTGTAGGATTCTGGTTTGAGCAGTTAAAATTTTAAGTAAAATACTTTTCTTAAGAAAAGAATATTTAACAAATTGTGATCTAAATGTTATTGTTGGAGAAGAATTAAAAAAAAAATGAATGATATATGTAAAATGAGAGAAAAAGCTGCCGATTAAGTTAATAAAAATAAAAATAAAAAAAATAAAAAAATTGGAGAAGCGAGTCATTGCATTATTTAAAATCTCAGCCATCACAGACACACACACACACACATGGAAACTATGTGATTACAGATAAAATTAAATATAATTACGATTTTAAGAAATTCAATGAACTTTTTGGAGTCCAGGTTTTATTAATTTGCTTTTTATTATTTTTGCACTATTGATTAATTATTTTAATGTTGGCGTAAGTAAGGCAGTAGTCATAAGATTAAAAAAGTGTTTGCAAATATTGCAATTATTAATTTAGTATTCTATTAACTTCATTGGACTTTTTAAAATTTTAAATCGTCCCTATGTTGACTTTAACTAACCTTAAATCGGATCTTTTGTCATGTCTTATTCATTTTGTTTTTTTGCTGTTATATTGTCCATATGTTAATGGCTTGAATCGATAGAAAACGGCTTCTATAACCGATGCTTTGGTCCTTACATAAGAAATCATTTGAAAAAATAAACTTCGACACTATTATGAGGCATTCGATAGTGAACTTCACCTTGTTTGCTTCCACTCTTGGGTAGCGATTGAAAGCAAATGATAATCTAAAAATATTATATTTGAAAGAACTTAAATATTTATTTTCTGGTTTAATCTGCGGTTTGGGTCCCCCTTTCTCGCCAAATGGGCGATAGACTAGCAAAGCGTAGTAACCCTGGCTATTTCATCCTAATTGCACTCCTTGTGGCAATCCTGTCTTTTTTGTTATACAATTCGTAAAAAAAGAATTGTTTTTGTTTTCATTGCCATACCAACTGTGAATTTCGTTGAAAACACGGATTTTGGTTTCGGCGCCATAGAAACGCCGTTTTTGCGTAGTGTGACTCGGAGCATTCAACTCCGCGAGACAACACGCAGTTGGCGACTTTTTGAAAATGTGCTAAGCAGCAGACCCAAAGCACATTTTTACCACTTTCTGCAATTTTAATATTTCATTTTTTATGATTATAAAATTATCTGTAAAATCCATACAAACTTTAATCGCTTGCTTTTGAAATGCTCTCTGTTATACACTTATTTTTAAATCAAATCTAATTTTTGACAGAATAAAAACAAATTTTTGCCCTATACAAGTAGTTTTTTTTAAAATTTATATACATACTTTTCAAGAATTTGTTTTAAGTAATGAGCATTTTTAGTAGTCATGGAATAGTAATTACTTATAAACCTGTCAATCATTAAAACCATTTTGGATTTTTTAAAATAATTATGTATTTACAATTTGAAAATTGAATAAACTTGAAAATATAATATTAAAAATATTCATTTTTAATATTATACAAATTTTACAATTTCTTTAGAAATATGACATATTTATTGATACGAAGATAAAATAATTTCGAGCTCTATGGTTAAAAAATAACATGAACTAAATTCGAATACCATTACTCAAAAATGCTGTTATGATACTACTTATATGTGTGTGCTGATGGCGTGATGAAAGAGGTACTCCAGTAAAGCGCGCAGCACAAATCCAATATAATCTAAGGTGCCAAATTCTGAGCTTCATCATTTTTTGATTGATTTTCTTACGTATCTGGCAATCTGGATTTTATTATCTCATTGATATTGAGACCGAGGAAAACTATATAGAAAATTCTATTTTGGCAATCCTAGTATTACGTCATCGCACACGACTCTATACGTCATCTTGGCAACATTTCTTCATCGCCAAAAATATCCAGAATTGTATATCACTTTCACTTTCAAATTTTTACCAACAATTCAGTATACTATCTTGACTTTTATTAATCAGAAGCAAAGCATTATAGCATATGCATTTTGCTAACCTTATATATTATCTCGCATTTCAATAATAGATAATATTATTACAAATAAGTTCATGATTGAAAATCTAAGGTTGCTTAGATACAGAATCCTGTCAGTTGTAACCAGAAAAACACGTATCATAAAGAAATTATGATTTTTTTATTATAATATGGAAACATTAATATTAGTTTTATAATTAAACTCCGTAAATTAAACTATAGTTATAACATTGTTTATTATCAAGCATAAGTTTCCTTTCAATAGATAAAAAAATGAGAAAGGTCAATTTTATTTACTGACTCAATTAAAGAAGTAGAATATAATGTATAATTTAAGAAAAGTATAAATTATATATAGTTTGATATTTAAAAGGAAATATAAACCCGTATATAGGAATACATTTATTTATTAAATTTTCGTGTTTATACTTAAACATTTACTCTCAGGAAAAATTACGTATACAGAGTTTTTGTTTCTCATTCTCGTGACACTTAGTACTAAATCAGGTCCATGAGTTCATTCACCCTTACGAAATCCAGTACTAATAGTCTTGAATCCAGTACTTGAATCAAGTCTTGCCCTGAAAAGTCCTAGGAAAAATAAAATGTGACCAAGGCAGGCTTGTGCACAAGAGCACCTAGTGCATATTTCGAAGTGATTAATGCTTCCTACAAAAGTCACTGATGACAGGTGACCAGTAATGAAACATTTGATCTCGTCTACTTCTGCCTCAAACCAAGGAGCCACCAGGGCGCCTACTCTGATACCATAAGTGCTCTAGAGAGTCCAACCAAATGTCCTTATTCTTTGCCTTATATTTAGACTAAAGCTCCACATAAGTAAGAGGGGTGAGGCATATACAGTAATAAGTAAACAATGTTTTTAAATACTCTGCGAATTTTTGTGTATTATTCATTCTAGTGCAGTTAATATTAAAATTGTGTACTTCCTTTTATGTGCTAATGTTTCCTTTAATAGCATTAATGCTGTTAACACAAAACATAGACAAAATAAAATGTACGAATTAATTTTAACTTGTAGATTCTATTTGAAAATCAAATCATTTTTTAAATAAATTATTATTTATAGAGAAAAATATCCTTTTATAAATGCAAATATTTAATATTGTTTATTATTATGCTGTTAAAACGAATTTATTTTCATAAAATTCTACAGCTTGTCAAAATGTTACGTGGAATAATTTGAATTATATAAACAAAATATACTGCATGTTCGGTTCATCTATTTGTGTTTGATAGCTTAAAATAAAATATTATTTTAACTGAAAAGTATGAAAAAATGTTCCCAAGTTATTCTTAACATGGAGTGAAATGACCCTTGAAATGTGCACATAGTTCTTAAAATAACTTTATTTATCATCATTAATAAATAATAGGATATTAGAATGCTCTCTTATTTAAAAGAATCGCATCCCTAAAAAAATTACCGTGTTTGCACAAATGTACCAATTATAAATCTATATCCCTCAGAAATTGGAGCTATGACTACACTTGAGAAATCCCTCTCTCCATCAGTTATCAGTAGGTGGACACACAATGCATTTCAAATGTAAGTATTCTCAAAACTCAGGAAGCGAGAAAATTTAATTTCGTTTCGAAGTTGGAAGATTCCGACACAGTTTCAGGGATTATTCTCTGCTCTCTCTCCCTCTTCCCAGTTTCAAAATTAGATGCTTCTCTAAGGGCACGCATATTTAATAAGTCACATGTTCTTGGAAAGATTTTCTACAATTTAGCCAAATGAACACTTTTGGCTTAAGCGGTTTCACATTTTGCACAGAAAGGTCGGAAAACTAAAATTTTAACATTTATGAAAAATGTTTTTTGAGTCTCATTTCTGAATTACCATAAAAAATTAATATTAATACTATAAGAAAATGTTTATTCTTCATTTTAAATCTTTTAAGTAGTGTTTCACAAAATGGAAATTACTACTAAAATTCAATTATTTGTTACTATCAAATTTCTCAAATCTACTAAAATAATCAGTTTTATTTCATAAAAGGAAGAATTTCTTTGATAAATTCAAAATTTTTGAGAATATGAAGTAGTACCTTCTGAAATATTTTTGCAAACTTAACGCGAGAAAGCTTTCAAAAATATAATGTAAAATTCGTGTGGATTTATTTGTTTCAATTTCGGATTTCTATATACAATGCAGATGAGGTTCGAATATTGCAAATTTACCCCTGCACGCCATTGAATTTTTATATCTTTATTTAGAAAGTGTTATTTCTAGAAAAAGCTTCTTTTATTTCAGAGAAAATATTATCTCTCTATAATTTTCTAAACAGTAATATTTTAAATGAAATGTTTATTTAAAAATTGTTAAAAATTTCTTTTTGTGTAATATAATTTCAAAGTAATCAGGCAGTAAAGCATGTAACTCAAATTGCTGGACCGCTGTAGCCTAGCGGTTAGGACATGGGCCTTCCTCCGGTAGGGTGGGCTTTGACTCCCTATGCCGCCAAAGACCCACGGATGCGATATACGTGTTCGCTAAATCTGTGGAATTGAGCACTAACCATGGGTGTAATGATCAAGACAAAATTACCTCTTCCTCTTGATCTTTGCCAAAATTGAGGGAGAGAGTCTTCTGGTGGTGCCATTTATCCAATGAGTCTTAGAGCAAAGCCGTACTTTTATTTTCGTGGTATTCTGGTTAAACGAAAGACGAATCCTACTGACTTAAATTTGCAAAGCATACGACATCAACTTGGCTTGTCCAAGAGTCATAAGTAACAACAACACTCACGTTGTAATTAATATTCATATAATTACTCCCATTTGTTTTCTTTCTTTGCTATTCCTTTCAATAGCACACTTTTGGGAGTTTCTGCTTTTGGGGTTAATGAACAAAATTGAGACAATGGCGTTACGTTTTTTACAGAAATCCAAAAGATTTTGGTCTACCCTGCATTCCCATTGCATGAACGTTTTCTGTAATCACAAAGTAACACATCTCTACAAATATATTTTTTAATGTTTATAACACATAGATAAACTCAATAAAACTATAAACAATAAAAAATAAAAACAATACGACTCAAAACTATAAAAACAATAGAGACAGTGACTTTCATGTATATAATCCGGTGTTATAGTTTACAGTCTTGTATAAATGATAAATATCAATAAAACGATGTTTTTTCTCAGGGATCACATTATTAGTTTCTGTTTTTTGATAATGTTGGAATGGGAAAATTACAGCAGTATGAAAGGGACACCGCTTAAATTATCTCCAGAGTCAAAAATTTGCTTGTTTTTATGCACTCGAAATATATAGCGCACGTATTGTTAAAAATATTCTAAATAGTTATTTATTTTATTTGATATTTAACACATATTCCCTCTCATTTCGTAAAGGAAATATGAATTAAAATTATAACTATTATTA
The DNA here is from genome assembly GCA_030067965.1 of Latrodectus elegans. Taxonomy (NCBI): domain Eukaryota; kingdom Metazoa; phylum Arthropoda; class Arachnida; order Araneae; family Theridiidae; genus Latrodectus; species Latrodectus elegans. The sequence continues at coordinate 4,435,232 of CM057813.1, forward strand.
ATGCAACCATTTTAATATATCGACAAAATGAAATAAATTATTTTGAGATAAACATTTTCCAAAACATACCTCTCATTGTTTTACAATTTTAACTACAAGAAATAAAAATATTTCAATTCAGATTATTCATATTCATGTATATTGTATTGCATGATTTATTTAGTATACACTGACTTCCAAAAGTTAAACAGGAAGATGTAAAATGAAAAATATCAACAAATGCTGCAATGATTGACGCAAAATTCATCAGGAAAGTAGCATATACATTTATGCATAAAATAAAATCAATAATTATATACAAAAATGAAAACAATATTAAATTCTTTAAATATATCAAATAATGACATATTGGAAAATTTAAACAGAATTATGTATAAAGTAAAAATAAACAGCATAGAATGAAATAAAGGACTAATAGAATATATGATCCCCCTTCATCTGTATACAAAGTTCTCACCTTGTGACCCTGATTACAATTAGGTGGTCACCACTGCAAATTTAAGCAATAGCCATTCGTTTTGTAGAACAGTTTCCAGTTCAATAAGATTGGCCTGAGGTGGGAAACGTGAAGATACAGCACGGCCGAGAGTATCACAAAGATTTTCATTATTATTAAGGTCTAGCAAATATGCTGGCCACACAATACAGGCAATTCCTTCAATTTTACGATAGCCATCCATGATTTCAGCTCTATGGGGACGTGCGTTATCATCAATTAAAACAAAAGTAGGGTAAACTACTGTACACTGCGTACAATCTCACAGTGATATCTAGGACTTCATCTCGATACTTAACAGTCGTCACAGTACCTCGTTTAAAAATTATGCAGGTCAGTGTGGTATCTTAATGAAATCCCTGCCCTCACCATAATGTTTCCACCTCCGAATGCTTGATGTTCGGTTATGTTTTGGGGCTGATTGCATGTTTCCTGTTCACAACATATGCTTATACGCTTATATCGCAAATTTTGACTCATCATTAAATGATTCATACATTACCCCAGTCAGACACAGACCAATTGACATGTTCCCGGCACCACTTAATCATGCCCCTCTTGATTGCATGGATTGACAAACACAAATTCGAGATAATCAGGCGTACAGTCCATTCATATGCAATCGTTGACGTACAGTAGCTGCAGATATCAACTTACTTATGGACGCTGTAAACCTTCTTCATAAAGCTGGTATCTTATAAGTCTGCCCTTTTTACCTATTCCTTGATATGAAAGCCTGATTGACTGTTACCTGAGATATTTGCATACTTCCATCTAGCTCTGCAGCGATTTGCATCCTCTTCAATTCTGATTGAATTCCAGAAATTAGCATTTTCCTCTCTGTGCTTCACTTTTGGAAGTGAGTGTATTTCAAATTTGTAAAAATTAATATTTCTTTATATGTAGAAAAGATAAAAAGCAAACTTTTTATTTTATTTTGTCTTCAGTCTAAAATATATAATGACTGTATCTAGATCATTATTTTAAATATTCATTGAAACATTCATTAAGAACGTTTACATTTATAAATAAGTTAGCTGAAATAAAAGAAAATACATAAAAAATTAGGAAAAAAAAATTATGTTAATGTTACAATGATTCTTTCAACCAGTATTAATCTCGTGAACTGATAATTTTAAAAAGTTAACAGAGTGTCTTAAAATAAACTTTGACTATCGTTTTCATATTGTAACCATTCCCACATATCTTCTAAAATGTTATGATATTCCTAAACCACTAACATATTTTTATTTAATCTGATATTTAATGATTGCTTGCCAAAAACTGATTTTGGAATAAAACATGTTTTGAAAATATTATATTTTGAATAAAATGAAGTAAATTAATATTTTGTAGATGGGAAAATTGAATTTCTTGACTCACGCATCTGAGCATGACATTTCAATAAGATTATAATGCAAAATATTATTCTTAAATTTCAACGAGTTTGTAGTTTTTGAATATTAAAGTGGATTCACTTTAATGTTTGGCAGGAATTTTTTGTACTTGATGTAACCAGAGAGAGCATTGTATTAAACTTTTATCTTTCAGTAAAAAAATTTTGTGTCTTATCTTCATGCATTAACGAAAAATAAAAGCATATCTAGTGATACACTATCGGAAAATTATCTTTACTTTATTTCTTTTCTTTTTACTTTAATCTCTGTAATGGGTGAAAAGAGAGAATATTAACATTTTTTGCTTAATTCTTATATTTTTCACGATTTGCTATTGAAACTCATAACTCAATAATCATTCATTTCAAATTTTAACCTATTTTGCTTAAATCTTGTCTATGCTAATCGAATTATTTTACAGTATTTCACTTTAAACTTCTGGATTCCTCCTAATCCAGCGGCAACTATCTCTCTCTCTCTCTCATGTAATAATTTTCTATACATATGTTGTTATTTCCAATCTTTCAGAGATCTACCGGCAGCTAGATAAATACATGAACCCTTGCTAAGTCGAGAGCTACTAGTGAAATTGCACAAATATCCACCTGAACAAAATCAAAAACAATCTAATATATGATTGGGGGAAACCGGTTTCAGGGTGTATTTTGTGCAGCATAAAAATACCTTTCTCCCAGTTTCGAAAGTTATGATTTTCAGATGTCCACCAATAAGTTTTTAGCCGGCTATTTGATCGTGTCTGTCACCCCCAAATTCTAATGCATCTCCTGGGGTTTTCCTGCGGAACCACGGATAGGTGGGAGGGGTAAGACAGACTTGTCTACCTTCTTTTTTCTTTATAGAAAAAATACATTCAATATAGTTTTGCTTCAGTTTTTCTTTGATTCTGAAAAGTTTCCTGTCCAAACATCATTTTTTTTAAGCAATCTGTTAGGAATATTTCGATTCTTCCTTTTTGCCTATGGTAAATGAGTTTTCGAATCACTGCAAATTTGATTTGACTTTATCTAATGTTCTAGATAGTTCATTTTTAGAATCTTTATTTTTTGTAAGTTCTACTCCTTTTTATAGCAGATGGAACAAAAAGATCATTTTCCTCAGAATAAAGTGATTTAATCTTTTTTTTCACTCACTTTTTCTCTCGCTCTTCAAAATCCAGAAAATATCAAAGTCCCAAATTATTGTTGTTCCTATCGTGAACAGTGTTTTGCCTACTTATCTACTTTTTCTCAAGTTTTAAAAGGAAACTCAGTTATTCATGAAGTAGTTAAAGAGGAAAAAAAAGGAATTTTATTTTCAATGGAAAAATACAAATTTCCTCTTCTAGAGTTCTAAGAGAGTTCTTCTTTAATTTACCCCATTTCTTTTAGGGGTATGCTAAGTTTATCACAAAAATAACTATTAATTTCAAAATTTTATGCTGTAAATAATTTGATTATAAAAACGATTAGAGTTTATATTAAAGTTATTAGGAATTGAGAGTTCGAAAAGAACAAAAATAAATTACTAAAATATCTTTTCATGATATATATTCTTATTAACATTACAAGATGTTGGTCATTATTTTTTCGTATGTAATTTTAATAGTAACTGATTATCTTTTAACTATACAACTTATATTTTTTAAAATTGAGCTTTAAATTATGAGTTTACCATTATTTGACCACTGAGCCATTGTATGCTCTTAAATGTTGCATGGAACTTCAATATCATTGAGAAGCGGATATAAGATGTCAAAGTACCTAATAATTAATATAACTGCGTTACGTAATTCTTAGCTCTTGATTAATTCAAAAGAATTTCATTTCTAACTATAATATTTAATAAAGTGGAAACACACACAATTGATTACCTATTAAATTATAGCATTGAAAACCAATGCCTGTATAATTATACTTTTCTCAGAACACTTACATCGATAATTTAACAGCACAAACTATAATTATAGTACTTATAAATTTTTAATATAGGTAATTTTACAAATGTTCTCACTTTCTTAACGTGTAATTGACATTTTAAGATATTTAAGTGCTGAAAATTGTCAAATCATGTACTTATATTTCTTAAATACTTAATTACTTCTAAACAGACTGTTTATGGGTTGCATGTAATAGAAATATTTTTTCATATTAATATTAATATTGTTTAAGGCTTATTGTAAATAATCAATGTCGTTAAATTATTGTTTTTTCTTTCAAAATTCATATTTAATTTATCATGTGAATTCAATGTGAACAGAATTCACATTGTCATTTTCTTTAAATTAAAATTTTACAATTAAAAACTACATGCAATGATTTTACATAATAGTTTGGGAAATAATTATAAGTTTCTTTCCATAAAAACTACCCAAAGCATTACAAAGAGTATGAATTATCAAAATGATTAATGAAAAAAAAATCATGTTTTAATTTTTACTACAACTTAAGTAAATATTATTATATTATACAAACGTATAAGCATAACTTAATAATTAAATATTTGTCAGTATATTATATTTTTAATGTCATAATTTTCGCGACGTTTCAGTATCATAGATGGTATTTGACACATTTTAATGGAATTTAAAAGAATATGAGTATATCATAAATAAAACAATCTAAAATTAATTTAAGAATTAAATTTTTGTTGTTAACCTATAAAACTTAAGTGATATTTTTTATAGTTTCCCCCCCCTATCAATATAATAGAAAAAGATAATTCACATCGAACATAGTTTCAAGATAATGCCAAGGGCAGAATATGAAAGTGGGGAAATACTTCTTTCTTCTGATAGCAACTGCTTAGGTAGGGGACCATCTAATTTCAAGGTAAAAGTATCCTTAAATATATCTGAAAAGCATGCCGTCTCTTTATAAATACAATCAAGTTGTTATAATCAAAATCATTTGGGATATATTCATTACATTTGATTTAAATTTTTAGCAACACATTAATTTAAAAAGTTAAATAAGTTATGGGGAAAAATTTCAACTACATTCCCACAATTTTATATAACATAAATACAATAAATATAAGCAAAAATAACGTTATGTGATTGAAAATAGTTTTAGGAAAATAAGTAAGTGATTTTGAAGATCGAAAAACGATTTCATAATAATAAAAACGATTTTTCCAAATAATAAACAGGATCGAATAAACATGATTTTTCTCTCAAATTACGTAGAAAACGACTGGGTTGTAAAATTGCTCAGCCATTCCATTATTGCTCCTTTATCTACTTTTCTATATTTCTAAAGTTTCTGGCAAGAAATACAATTTATTCTGGAGAAGAATTCGTAGATTTGTAAGTCAAATTGGTTAAAAATGGAAATAAAATAATATAGATTTAGAAAAATTTTAAGCTATTTTATTTATTCCATGATGCATATTGATCCATTGAAATTTATATCTCGCATGCTTGCACTGAAGATAAATTTTGTTCAAAGTAAACAAATTAGTAACGAATTTAAACATTGACTGATACGTCATTCAATTACAACAAAGTATTTTTTTTTTAAAAAAAAGTTGGTAGTTCTTACAGTTTGTAATGATATAAAGAAATGTAACAATACTTGTGTATTCTGAAGATAAATTGACCAAACTGGTAGCAGAATCATTAACACTTTGGTTTTCAATTTAAAAGCTTGTAGGTTGAAGTTTCTTTATGGAAATGAGATTTGTGGTCGTAAGATTCCATTAAAATTAACAGGTTCTGATTGATAAGTGAGGAAAGTGATTCTATTGCAAAACTACATAACCAAATTCATTTGAGTGGCAATTTTTAGTAATCCTTCTGAATTTCAGGAGAATGCATTTTGGGATGATTTAAGTTTAATAAGGTACTGGGAAATGTGTAAAGGAATATGAATAACTTCTTTACATATAAGTCATATCATTAAAATGTTTTATGAATAGAACAATTAGTCCTGTATTTAAAAGTCCCTGAGAATGACATGATTTCGATTTAAATGTGTTTGATGCTAGGAAACAGATATGAACTTCTACAATGTTTTGATAACAAGGTAAACATCATTTGCAGGATCTCGCTTTGAGAAAATGTAATATCTGTACTGAACTGTGAAAAACCAATTTTTATTCAAACTGAAATTATATATCCGACTTGATAACAAACTGAAATTATATATCGGACTTATCTATTCGTTCTATAATTTACCCTATTTCCGTTAAGCATTACGTGAAGATAATAAAATTCAAAAGCATTTAATTCGATATATGCTATTAAAATATATATATATATATATAAGTGAATACTATTTAAAGTTTAATGCCTGACCATTAAATTTAAGATATATATATATATATATATATATATATATATATATATATATATATATATATATATATATATATATATATATGCTTTATATATTGTCTATTTTCTGTTGCTTTACATATTCACCACCACAATTAACTTCAATTTTTTGAGCAAACTATTTAATAAATAAATAAATATAATAGATTTCCTTAAAAACTCAACTAATTTCATTTTTCTCAATTTCAATTTTTTCAAGTGTTTTAAAAACATGTTTCAACTATCCTTATAAAACTCATTAGCAAAATTACTCCTAAGAAATTTAATCTAAAATATTTGTTTCTGGATCATTTTAAATTTTCATGATTAAACCTAAGAAAGTTTATTAGTTCACTTAATCCTTTTATCTAAAGTGTATAGTTGAAATAAAGTTACCTTTCATAATTTCACTGTAAATTTAAACTTTAAATTGCTGACTGTTATGCTTGGGAAACTTCAATGACCTTTCAGGTTGAAACTAAATCTTCATAACATTCGTTTCATAAGGTAAACATGTATTGGAGAATATAGTTCAAAGCAGGCAAAATCAAATAATTTTGATTTTAATGTTGAGTGAGAAAAAGTTCTTCAAAATACAATAAAATAAATCATGTAATTAAAATATTGTAAAAATTCAATATTAACTACCTGATACTAATGAATATTTTTAAGAATATTTATCAAAACATTTGTTACTCATATTTCTTTTTATTCACAAGGAACTAAGAAGTTGCTCTTGAAAATGGTTAAAAATTATTAAAATTTGAAGCTTCAAATTAAATTACGATATTTTGCTTAATTCAACTCAATATGTTCTGGCACAAATTTTCTTTCTTATGAGCCTAGATTGTGTTCTCAATTAAAGTTGTTCTAAGATCTAAAAAACAAATAAAATATGCTTACACATTTGATGTTGGCTAACGTTTTAAGCTTTCGTACTATAAATGACTTAAGTTTTCCTCAATTCAGGAATACAACTTAAGATATACATTTAATTCAAAATGTGTTATAGTTTTTCTGCCGTCATAATAATTCGAATTTTTCAGTTAATTGTTTTTAAAATAAAGATACACAGTTTAACTTGTCTTTCAACCATTATTCTATATTTAAACATTTTTATTTATATTACAACAAGAATAGTATTCGTAATAGTTACCTAATAATGCTACCTGAATAAAATTGAAAGAAAAAATGAGAATTAGTAATTAATTTTATAATTTTGTTATCTGTATAATTTGATATAATAGGATCCCAGTGTGGATTCTTATAGAATGTTATTTGTAATAGCTAACAATAAAATATATTTATTAAATTTTATACAAAGTATAGCATTGGTAAGTTTAAAAATTTAAATTTAAATAAAATTTTACAATTACCGATAAAAAGTAGTTTACAACTATTGATTCTTTGTGAATGAATTATCTTTTGGACACAAATAAAACGCATTTTCCATTGTAGAATTTAAGAATATTAATATATACATTCTGAAATATATAAAATAACACTCAATTCTATAAGTCAATATATTTATATACTGTTACATTTTTTGCTAATATAAACAAAAATTTAAACTTTATTCTTCTTTCCTACATTATAGAAAATTATACTTTTTGAAAAGTTAATGAATCAGGTAAACAAATGCATTATTTTCTGATCGTCTTTTGTAATTGTAAAAGTAATTACACAATTATGGGGAAAAAATTTCTTAAGCAAAGTTCCCTGCATATGTTTGATTTATAAAAGAACTTATTTTTGAAATTTATAAAATTTTAATATTCGTGTTATTTTCAAAAATTAAATGATTTACCAATTTTTCATGATTTTTAAGAAATAGCCATTATTTTACATGCATCATTTAAATTAAATATTTAGTCTTCAACATGTTATTTCTGCTTCAAACTGTGAGGCAGATATACGGAAGTTTCATCTTTCTTAAAAGTATTGTAAAATCTCATATTCTTATGAATCAGCCGTTCTTTTCTGCACGCAAAGAGCTTGGATTTATAACATTGCGTATTTGCAAAATTATTAAAATGTGAAATTTTAATATTTGAATTAGAAAGTCATTAAACATTTCGTTCTCCGCAAAGTAAAGGTTTTAAATGAAATATTTTCCTATAAGAACTTAACAAACTGAGATTTCAAATGCGTCATATATGCAGAATTCTTAAATGAAATGAAGACTTTTTGTAAAAAGAAAAGTGCTGACGTTAAAAGCTATAAAAAGAGAGAAAAAAATGTTTATTGTCATAAAAGAGATTCATTTCATTTTGAGAATTTCAAAAGGAAGCGTCGTACTACTTGCAGAATTAAAAATGCAGATAAATGAGAGTGAAATTTTAAATTAATTAAAATTTCTTTTAACATTAAATTCAATTATATCAAATTCAAATGCAATGTACGATTGCTTACACTTTTTACTTTAATAATAACCCTATTTTATTCAATGTGACAGATTTTAATGATAAAATCAGAAAAAGTTAGAATTATTAAAAAACATTTTGCTGATTTTCTTGCAACTAAGATTTGCATTTGATTATGAATGCCTTAGTTATACTAATAACAAATTGTTTCTAAATACTTTTAGCACTCCCATGCATACTACACACAGCTTCAGTATTTTTACATTTGAAAAATCAACAATTTAGCACAATTTTAAGAATGACTTTCTTTTATTTTTAGGTTTTTGAGTTACTTATAATATTGTTTTTACTAATTAAATATTTAAAAAATGAATTAGTGTTCTTCTTTTTGTGTAACATATCTATTTTAATCGAAACTCTATTTTTGAAAATATGTTTGTTATTTTTTTATCAATACAATGACACTTTTTGTGTTGCTGAGGTAGGTTAAAGAGTCTAAAATTTACCATTCTAATATTTAAGAAATAAATTGTATAGGAGACTTATTTTGAAATATAATTCTTTTATATAAGAATATAAACAAAACTATTTACATAAAATATAAGTTATTATTACAATTGATTTACATAATTCTAAATATTCATTTTATTATTATTCACGATATGGCTCTCATTATATGAAACCAACAAATTCTACTTACATTGAAAAATAAAGTTATGAATAATGCAATTTAAAGGATATAATTTTGCAAATTCACATTTTTTTAAATGATGGATAATAATTTTATAGATTTTTTACTGACCACCAAAAAAGGAATTAATTTCTGTTTGGATAAAATTTTATCTGAAACAATTTAAAATGATGATTATATCGCATTCATATATTAATCATGAAAACAACTTGAGACGGAAAAATTGTAATCCCATAATGAGGATTATACGTTATTCACATGAAGTGAAAAAATATTGTTAAATGATTTAGCTTAATTCACAAATGAAAAGTAAATATCTGTTGTAAAAATATCTGATTTTTTTCTGTTAAAACTAGAAGGATGATTTCTATTGATTAGGAAAAATTAATTTCTTGTCTTTTTTTTTATCATAGAATAGCTATATTTTCATGAACAATGATATAAATAAATCGGAGACCTCAGTTGGAAAATAAAAATACATTTTCATTTAATTCAATTTCTTTTTGAATAATGTCTAATATAATGTCTTATTACTTTCTCTACATAAATAAAATTTATATGCATCTAAAGCGAAATATCGAAAATAAATATTCGCTTTTAAAATCATTGCAATTGGAAATGCTAAGCTTACAAATGCATAAATTTGGTATTTTCTTATAAATTGTTTTATGCAATTTACGATTTTCTTGTTAATGATCATGATGTCGTGTTCATGGAGTACGGGCAAAAACCCTAAATGCCCCCAAAGCTGTCAAAGACAGATACGGCGATCTCTACAGCTTTACCTGTAAGAAGAAGCTCCACAGGATCCTCTATGCTGATGTTAAAAAGCTTGAGCAGGCATTTCTGGACAGCTGAAGAATTATTATGGAGACAGTTGAGCGTAACCCAGGCAATGAGGACAAGGCCTGGAGTAACTTCTTTGTTCGTCTGTAGAAATTATCATGCTTTACAAGTGTTTTCTTCTAAATTCGGCGTGTTAAGTGTTTTGCTCTAAAATATTATTGTTAAAATGATCAATAGGAAAACATTGCCAGAGATCCAAAGGGCTTGGACTTCTGCTTGTTGTTCCGCGAAAAGTATTTTATTTTTACCACTCAAACGTAACCAGTGGAGGCATTCCTGTATCCACTGAGGCGGTCTTTAATGGTTGTTGACTCCCCGAGAGGATTTTTTTGTTATTCAAAATTATCGTTACTTTGTTGCATCATACTGTTTGTTAGCAAGACCGTACCTTATACTTGAACGATGATTCGTTACAGATGTAAATTCTCGCCACCGTAAATGCAGCACACAGAAGAAAGCATGCCAATAACATGAAATTTACAACAAGAATTAGCTGTAATTTTTATTTATACATTCAACAAGTGCTGAAAGCATTTAATATATCAGATTAAATGTCACAAAAGAGACTTCGCTGGAAATATCAGTGCATGAACAATTTTAACAATTCAGATAACATTAACAAATTTGATACAAGTGTGTTTCATTGGCATCAAACACAACAATTTACCTTTCTGATACAAGTTCTTAAATGAGACGAAGTCGTCATTTTAGATAAAAAAAAATTTTGCTTTACGTTAAAAACTAATTTAAAAACCTTATAAATCAGTTTTGTTTCAAAACTGTCTATAAGAAGCAAATTTTGTTTTCTTATTAATAAAGTAATTTTCATATCGAAGAAAATATATTTTAAAGTATATCCATAAATTTGATTTTCAAAATTAGGGCTATTTACACTTAACATATAACTATACAGCATACTTTTGTTTTTCTTAATTAACAAATGACGTAATATTCAAGTATATAAATAATTGTAATTTTCAAAATAATTGTCTGCTCAGATTTACAAATCAATATCCTTCAGAAATTTCAATTACTCCCATATTTGAAACTTCTTTATCTGTTCTGTAAATCTACAAACTGCACACAAAACACATTTCAAAGTTAAGTATTTTTAAAATTACTGAAGCGAGAAAATTTAATTTACTTTTGCAGCCAGAAGACACCGGAATTTTCAAGGATTACTCTCTGTTCTATTATGCGTTTCATAATTAGATGTTTGTCGAAGGGCAAGTTTACTTACTATGTTACACGCTCTTGCAAAGATTTTCTATACAAATTTAATCAAATGAATACATTTGGTTTAAGTAGTTCCATATTTTCATTAAATGTGCTAGAAACATTAAAACCTTAAAAAACTTTCTTTATATATTAAAAATTTGTATACAAGTTGTTTCATAAATGGAAATATGAGGCCGAATTGTAATCATTGCTTGTTCTCTGCAATGTTAAAAAAATGCATGAACTGAAATTAGTTATATATTAAGTACAAATGTATTTCAAATATATTAGTCATTATTTTGCTTTCTTTTAAATTTATGAAATGAAATTATTGTAATTACGATTTGTTATATTTGTATTTGTTCAAATACATGATTCAGTTGCAACAATTTTGATAAAGAAAATAATATGATAAAGTAAGATTATTAATGTGTACGATTCTTTGTTTAATCCATTTTATTCATCTTGTAACCGAAATATAAAATGGGGTCAAGCAGGCAGCCTAAATGTTTGGGGCAACAGTACGTGGGTCGGAATCCCAACTAAGCCACAGATGTCTGTAGTGGCTAAGATATATTTTAAATTGTATGTCCTTAAGCTAATTTGACCTCATATGCAAATATGCAAAAAATGATCCTCAATCCAAGAAAACCAAGTCATATGTGATCGTCTAATATATATATATATATATATATATATATATATATATATATATATATATATATATATATATATATATTGTAAACGGTATAAATATTTTTTGATTACATATGAAATGCTTTATGAAACATTTTGGCGTTGGAAATGGCGGAAATGGTGAAGTGAGTAAAAATAATTGCTAATTACGTTCCTTACTAAATACGTAAGTAGAAATACATGCATTTAACAAATTTTATTCCATATTCTTAAGATGAGAAAAATAATTCATTAACATCTTACGAGAATTTCATCTGTATATCTTAAAAATATCTTTAAAAAATGTGTTAAAATTATTTGTCTTTTCAAAGCACATTGTTTCTATGGAAATATTATGTACTATTTGTATTAAGACATATTATATATCAACAACAGTGAAATATTAATTTCTAATAATGATGGTAATATGTCATTTCAATTTAGTCCCCCTGATAGCCTAAGACTTTTTAAAATCTGCCTTCAACTAGGACTCGTGAAATATAATGAGCTTTATTCTTTCACACGTGTTGCATGAGGTAAATATAGAGACTATCATTAATGCTATTTTAAGACATACACAAGTAAAACAGAAAATCCATTGCATGTTGTCCAACTGTTCAGGGTATAAAACCCGATATTACTATTAAAATAATTTAACTTCCAATAAAAATTACGATTGCCATAAAAATATCATTAACTGATCCCCTGTTAATAATTGTCATTAAACTAACAGTAATATGTATTTGCTAAGAATGTTTGAAACTGAATTAAAAATAATCCTTCAATAAAAAAAAGTCTTTAAAATATTTAAACAGTCATCGAAATTAATTTCTTCGTTAATGTGTCCTCCTTATACAAGAAAGGTAGTTACACAAAGCGGTGTCCATAGTTTGACGCGCTGGTGGGACTTGAGTCTCTGAAAACCTCGGAAGCAATGCCGGCGGTAGTTTAAGTACCGGTAGGATCACTGAATCGGGACTGATCCGCGTAGGGTAGAGAGCAGGCAAAATGGGATACAAACGACAACTTTGTCAGTACTGTACCTCTATTTGCTCTGATCTCGAGACTAACAGAGGCAACAATTTTTTACTGCCCATGAAGAGGATATCCTATTAAAACGGTCATTCATGCCCCATGGCATTCATCTTCGTTGGGTACCTTTCCACGTCACTCTAGGGGGTAATGAAGCTGCAGACACCTTGGCCAAGGCGGGAGCTTGTGAGGCTCCTGAGATGTTACTACTCCCTTTCTTGGAAAACTTTTCAAGAGTGAAAAGCAGGATTAAGACCCCAAGGATTGTTTCTCCAGAGCACAATGGTATCAGTGTTCTCGTCTGGGAGGCTCACGACTTTAAAAGTCAGGAATAAACTACTCTCGCCTTCTTTTGAAGTGGTCACCTCAGATCATTAAAATTTTCGGAGGTCTCCAAAATTTCAGAGACATGTACCAACTGTTTCACTGAACAAGCTCCGTTAGAAAACATCATTGCGTGCCTGGGGCTATACAAACCAGATTTATGTGACAATCCTTTGATGGTGCTAGATGTTCGGGGGAGGGTTAACGTTATGGACCTGGTCTAGAACTTCTGGTCACAGGACACATGGAACAAGAATAAAATTGTATTTACAAGATAAATTCAAAAATTCGTTTAATATCAATTAAATTTTCTCTACATATTCTTTATCTAAACAACAATATATAAAATTATTTAATTTATATAAATGTAGTTATTGAAGTAATAATTGTGAACTACACAATTCTGAAACCCGCAATTTTATTACATTTAATAGAATTATGTAATAAATGATTTAGTAAAAGTGACAGCCAAAAAGAATAAAAAGTGTTCATTCAACCGATACGCTCAACTAGTATAATCTGAAGATTTTAAAGCTTATTTTAAAATATATAGATCTTTTATATTCCATTAATCTGACATTGTAGATACTTGGATATTGTTGTTTTTTAATACATAATATCATATAAATTTTTCCAATAAAATATTTAATGATTGTTTATAAAATTTTGATTTTTAAAAGCAATGTTGAAATAAAACTTATTACCATTTTAAAATATTTTGTTTTTAATGAAATAAAGAGAAAATAAATAACATTGAATTAATTTTATATAAAATATAACATTCGAGATTACATTATTTTCAAAAAAAATTGAAATTATATTGATAATAATTATTTCTTAATACAAAATCTATGTTATAGTGTGCACCATACCTTTTTATCAACGTGTGTGTTTAATCAATGCTTTAATTTAAAGTGAAAAATTATCTCTTTGGATATAAACAACTCAAATTCCACATGACTCTTAAATTAGAAATTTTAGAAATTAATTTTATTCGTATGTTGCAATTTGCCCAGATTTCTTTCAATCTGTGTTAAAAAATAACTTGAATCTTTAGTTCTCCTATTTTTGTACATCAAGAATAAAGATAAAAGAAATATTGTCAATGAAGCTAACATCCTCTTCATCTTATGTCGCTCACTGAAAAGATTGCGCGTTATCTTGATGCATTAGCGAAAAGTAAAAATGAGTTTTATCGTTCGTTATCAGAAATATCTTTTTCTTTTCTCTTTTTGTAATAGCAAGAAAAATGAGAGTAAATTGTTGCTTTTTACTTAAAGCCTTTTTTAATCTTTGCTGTTAAAACTGATAACCTCAATGATTATTTATTTCTATTTATGAATCTATGAATACAAATTTTCCTAAATATTGTCGATCATGTGACCAAATTACATTTTAAATCTTCATATTTAAATCAATTTTATTTTAATAAAGACCATACAATCATTTAAGAATTCTACTCTACTTGTTTCTTTTCATTGCGTTTTCTGTAATTTTCTTTGCTTGCATAAATATTCCCTTAAAATTGCGTTGTAGAAAGTTGTAAACTAAGAAAAAAATTTTAATTCATTTTAATGTCCGCATTACAATTTACATCATTAAAATGTTACATCGGTAATAGGAGTATTTACGTGTCAAAATGATGAACACACCCGGAAAACTTTCAAACACAAATTTATAAATATAGTATTTTTCTAAGAGAATGAAATATAATACACTAAGAAGAGAACTGGAAAGATCAAGCTTGCTCAATGATGTATAGTAATCATAGAAATTCAAATCTTGCGTTTATAATACAAAATGTTTATTTCTACAAGATACACAAATCGTTCACTTTTTCATTCAGTGATTGATATATTATTCAAAATAAAAATATCGGTAGAAGTTTATAATCGGGTAGTTCTTGATTCTTTGGTGATTTTTGACGTTAAGATAAGTTTGAAGATTTGACTGATAAAATCGCCGCTATACAAAACATATACAACGATAGGGTTTTACCAGGATTGCCAGAAATTAAAATTTATCACCAAAATGCCTCGACAAACAAGTGGTACTCGATTTTACACCAAACCGATTTACACCAAAACAAATGTTCTTATAAAAGAACTGATTGATTCATGTAATGTATATTAATATAAAGAAAATGTGTAATTAAATGTATTAACCATAAAGAGTAGATGTATCTTTCGTTATACAGTTGAGATCTTGAGTGCGCCACTTTTTTACGATTCTCATTGTTTTAAAATATACATGACGTCAGATAATGTTTCATCCATGACACATCATATTGAAAAGGCGTTGTAAATCCGAAGTTGTTCTGTAGTCGACAAAATAGCTACCTGCTTTCAAATCACATTCTTCGAGCACCAACAGACAAGCCGAAGTTCACCATCGAATGTCGGAATATACACTACTGGCCATTAAAATTGCTACACCAGGAAGAAATGCAGATAACAAAATGATATTTATTGGACAAATATATTATACTAGAAATATAACAAGTGATTACATTTTCAAAAAATTTGGCTCGATAGATCCTGAAAAATCAGTACCCAGAACAACCACCCCTGGCAGTAAGAACAGCAGTTATATGCCTGGGCATTGAGTCAAAGAGAGATTGGATTGCATGTGCTGGTACAGATGCCCATGCAGCTTCAACACGATGCCACAGTTCATCAACCGTTGTGACTGGCGTTTGGTGACAAGCCAGTGGCTCGGCAACTATTGACCAGACGTTTTCTATTGGTGAAAGATCTGGAGAACGTGCTGGCCAGGGCAACAGCCGAACATGTTCCGTATCAAGGAAGGTCCGTACAATACCGGCAACATGCTGTCGGGCATTATCCTGCTGAAACGTAGGGTTTCGAAGGGCTCGAATAAAGGGTAGAGCCAAGGGTCGTAACACACCAGAAACGTAACGTGCACTGTTCAAAGCACCGTCATTACGAACAAGAGGTGACCGAGACGTGTATTCAATGGCACCCCATACCATCACGCTAGGTGATGGGCCAATATGACGATGACGAATGCACGCTTCCAGTGTGCGTTCACCACGATGCCGCCAAACACGGATGCGACCATCATGATGCTGTACACAGAACCTGGATTAATCTGAAAAGATGACATCTCGCCATTCGTGTGTCCAGGTTCGTCCTTTGATCACACCATTGAAGGTGCTCTTGTCTATGACGCAGCGTCAAGGGAAGCCGCAGCCATGGTCTCCGAGCTGAGAGTCCATGCTGCTGCAAACGTCGTCGAACTGTTCGTGCAGACACTTGTTGTCTTCCAAACGACTCCGTTTCTTGACTCATGGCTGAGGACGTGGTTGCACGATCCATTACGGCCATGCGGATAATATGCCTGTCTTCTCGGCTGCTTGTGATAGGTGGCCATTGAGGTCCCGCATGGTGTTCCGTATTACCGTTCTGAACCCATCGATTCCATATTCTACTAACAGTCACTGAATCTCAACCGACGCGAGCAGCAATACTGCGATAAGATAAACCGCAATCCCGGTACAATTCTACCTTTTCAAAGTCAGAAACGTGCTGGTACGCATTTCTCTTTCTTACACGAGGCATCACAACATCTTTTCACCAGGCAACAACGTTCAAATGCAATTTTTGTATGAGGAACCGGCTGAACAATTTCCTCATTTAAACTAAATGTAGGTGTCGCTACTGGCGCCTGCTTTGTATGAATGCGCTGAAAAGCTAATCATTTGCATATCACAGCACCTTCTTCCTTTTGTATAAATTTCGCGTCTGTAGCATGTCGCCTTCTTGGTGTAGCAATTTTAATGGCCAGTAGTGTAGTTTCGAAATATGTTTTGTTGATTAAACGATTTCTTAAATAAGAAGCAAAACAACGGTTTGAGAAGCCATTTTCCATTGATTCAAGACATAAAGACATGAGCAATAGAACAACAGAAAAAGCAAAATGGAAAAAACATGACGAAACATCCAATTTATAGTTAGTTTAAATCGGCAATGATGGTTTAAATTTTTAGTCGTCATACTAAATTAAAAATTTCTATTTAATAGAATTTTAATCAATATTGAATTGCAATATTTGTATATAATTTCTTTTTAATCTTAAGACTGTAGCCTTTTTTAGGCCAACATTAAAAAATTCTTTTAATTAATATGGCTGAAGTAATAAAAAAGCAGATTTGTAAAACATTGGCTAAAAAGTTCGTTGAATTTCTTAAAATTGTTTTCTTTCATTCTGTAGATAACTTGACTAAACTGAAGTTGTTATCAATCTGACTTTCAATTTAAAAGTACGTGGGTTTGAATCTCACTTAGGTAGGAAATGTTGTGGTGTGATAAGACTACAATTAAATCTGTAGGTTCTGTTTAAATAAACTCTAGCGTGGAAAGTGATTATGTAACAAAAACAAAATTAAACACAATATAAATTGAATTAAATACTTTTATATGGCATTACTTAGTTATCTTTCTTGAATTTCTATAGTGGATCCAATTTGTGTTGATTTAAGTTCGGTGAGAGCTAGCCAATCCCAGTTCGAATCCCGATTCGTGTATGGATGATTCTTTCTTTCTGCGTTTATTTGTCCTTTCTTCTGAGATGATATATGAATATGGTCCTCCCTATAAACGGGTTTTTGATAATCGTGAGTAATGCTACTCGCCTCCATGACTTGATTATTGGTGCTCTATTGGTAACGACAAATGAATAACAGTTTCCGGCCTTCTTATGGTGAAGAGTTAAACACCCAATGCCCACTGTTGTTAAAAAACATTGATGAGGAAATGGCAAATGTGACAAATTGTGAATTACACACGTACAATCCTTATCTATACAAACTATTTAAGGAAATAGAACCCTTCACTTAAAAGCCTTTCAGGATGACATCATTAATTTTCATTTAGATATCTTTGATGCTAGAGAAAACTTTATGAGTTCGGAAAATATTTTAATAGCGATTTAAATATCAATATCATGATTCGTATGCATGAGAAAATGTAATATCTTAATTTAAGTGAGAAAAACAAATACATGGGTTTATTTCTGGATATTTAATCTACCAAATGAATACAGGAAAGAAATTGTATTTGTTTTTTGTCAGACATTCTGCATTTCAATGGTGCAACAGGAAGGTTTCAATGTTCATCCTAATAACTACCCTGAAATTCATCTATTTTGTAAAAAAACAGAAGAAGGAATCCGAAATCAGTAACTTAGATACACCATTCAAATAATGATTTTATCAAATAGGACAATTTACATTGTGCTGTTCAAATGATTTGAGTTCAATGTATATGATTGTACTTTCTATATTCTGTTATTTTGCGTGTTTAAACCTGCTGTTCTGTTCGTATTTACTTCACGCATGTAATATTCGGTTCAATGTGACCCAATTTAGGAAAGTAACTTATTATGAAGTAAATGGCAGGTGCCATTTAATGTTTAAATGCTAAGGCGTTAATCGTTTAAACTATACTAGTGTAAGTTTAATAGATCTAATAATATGAATCATCGTTAAAAGTGGCAGAACAGTATTTGAAATTGAAAGCTACTTTTATTTACAATTTGATTTGCAAATGTGATTTTTACAATTGTAACAAACCATCATACTTTTTGTTGACATTCCTTGATGGACAAAGCTTGCATCTGGCACATTTGACACACAATGTATTCTCAACAGATTCTTATGGTGCATTTTCTTTTTTTCTTTGTATTCGTTTCATGACTTTTTGAGGAGTTCTCATTTCTTAGTAGGTGTGGCCTAGCTTCAATCGATGGAAAGATGAGTGATTTTCCCCAGTTTTGCCAAAAATAGTCTTCATTTCATCAATTTGTTTTTTTTTTCCATTCCCTATGTATTGAATCCATAAAAGAACGCATTGTAAACAGGTGAATCAATCATGTTATAAAATTTTAATACCGGAGTATTGTTTTTCTTTTACTAGAGAATGTGTTCAAAAGTTGATCAAGAGTATCCACTGTCCTTTTAGTTGAATTAATAATCTAAGATCATCAATGTTTTTTGTCCAGTCTGTTGCTGATTTATTTGTCACGATACAAAGTGCAAATATGTTTTTTGTATTTGCATCTTATTCCTTTCTGGGATGTAGTTTACAACTGTTATGTTTTCTGTAAAATAAAAGAATGATCTGTGGACTTCATTCGCCTTTCATTCTTCTGGAAGTTCTAATTTTTTTCCTAACAGTGCCAAGCATAGTCATCTTCCGTTTCAGAAGAAGATGCCCTAAGTTGTAAGATGTAAAACAATTGTCATATGAATTATTGCCCCCCCCCTCCTCGGATACCCGTAAGTAAGATCACGCACTACTTCCATTGCCTGATTTTCCCTTCATTTGGACCTTGCTCTTTTGCAGTGTAAATTTGTGTTTTCGGTACATACGAAGTTTTATTATCCCATAAATGACATATTTTGATCTCATAATTAGATGGTTTTCTTGGTATATACTGTTTGAAATAGCAGTGGTCATGAAACAATAATTGTTCATCTACAGAAATATTTTCATACGGGATATGTAGTTCTGGTTGGATTTCTATCTAGTTTTCCAAGATGTCTCGGCACTACAGCTAATTTATCCAAATTTCTCCTTTCTTGACAAGTGGATATATTAACAAAATAAATAACTCTTGATATGGTGCAAAATGTTTGGAGGCAGAGCGCCGCACGAAATATATTTTTGAAAATATCTTTATTTCATAAGTTCTTTGTTGATTATAAATATGATTTCTAAACACCAACTAATAATCCAACATACGTTTGAAGTGTTTTATTTTCGATTTTCTATAAATTGTTTCTTATTCAACATTAATCAATTTTATGATTTCATTTTCAATTGTATAATTGAATACTATCTCAAATGTACATTTTATGTCTGTTATCTTTGCCGTTGCATATCTTGTGATCACTGAAGAAGTTTGCAGCAATTTATTGAAAAGAACACGGCAGCGGATCAACTTTCCACTTTATTTCACGATTCTCGGCTTGAATGCTGTCCTTATGGACCACTTGTTGAATATCGGTATCAAAATCACTTCACAGCTTTCCCTCTCAATTTCATCTCTTACATAATTTCCTAACTCTTCACTATGCTATACTTCTTCACTATCAGAAGCTTCTATTAGTTCAGCTATATTATCATGACTTAAATGTATGAGCGATTCGACATTTTTTCTGTCACATTCACAGGCACAAATCTTTTACAGTAAATCAGAAAGTGACATGTAGCAGTAAAAACGAAACGTTACAATAAGAGGAAATGCTATACCCTCCTGGTAAATGTGCCAACTTTTTAACCTTGCATGCGCTTTTTTGTCATGTGACCTCCCACCTCAGCATTTCAGGCTTTGAAAACTCATAATTTAAAGAAAGTATTATTATTCTTTCCTTATGAATTATTCCTTATAAAAGTGAACATATGTGAATAAAAATAAATGACTTTTTGCATTGGGTGATACTGACTGGAACGATACATTGAAACATATTTCATCGAAATGCAAATAAACATAAATCCTTCCATAAGTGCAGGTTTGTATTACTTATCATTAATGTCAAGTTGTTTCATGAGCATATCCCTGTATTATAATTTCTTATGAGTTTATAAATTTCATTTTGGGTAATACAGACCCGAACAGAACAGCAGGGTTAACATCGTCATCTTCAATTTGCCATGCGCTGTACTTGAACCATGTGATTTTTTGATTGAGATTTTTTCCTGGCTTCAGTATACTCATAATACATCAGTAAAATAATGATATTTTTATGTAAAAACTTCTGAGTCAGCAGAGTGGAAAAACTGTATATATATATATATATATATATATATATATATATATATATATATATATATATATATATATATATATATATATATATATAATATTTTACTTCCCGAATATTTTGCTACTATTAAATAAAAGTAAATTCATCCCTTTCAAAAAATATAATTTCAAAATACAATTATATTGGAACAACTGTTGACACGATGAATACATTCTGTATGCTTATTTGTCGATCAAATGTTGGTAAATTTCTCTTGGTACCATCCTGCATAGTAAACAAGTGCTTCAAAGATTGGAGCTCTTTACATTGAAATGTCTCGATTTCGATTCCAGCCACATCAGAGCAATCAGAAATGAAATGAGGGATCGATATTTCTGCTTGCACGTCTTCCGATAAAAGTATTTCGACATTGTGCTTAGTATCATCATCATGAACAAGTGCTCACCAAACAAAAATATCAGTACTAAACACAGGTGCTCATCACAGTAACAATTTAGAGTGAAAAGTCCCGTTTTCGGTCACTATGGAACACCCAGACAGGGAATTTCCTGTATGCATACTTGATAATAAGGGAGGTTAGAAATTTCTGGTATTATGCTTAAACATAAGCAAGTGTTCACTCTATTTGGACAAGAAGGTATCGGATTTATTTTCTGTCATTATAGAACAACCAGAAAAGAGATAACAGATGAGTATTTTCTGCATGCTTGTCTGCCTATAAGATTATTTCGACATTCTTCTTGGTGTCATCATCATGAACAAGTGCTCACCAATTGAAAATGACAATCATAAATAAGGGTTCACCTCAATTACTTTTTACTGTGAAAAGTCTCGTTTTCAAACTCATTCATTATGGAACTATCCGAGAGGAGACTATTTTTCATGTACATCTGCCGTTAAGAGAGGTTGTAAAATTATTTTGATATTATCTTCACTGGTAAACAAGTTCTCATCATAGAAAGACAACACGTTTTGGACAACGATATTTTGATTTCAATTCCAATCACTATAGAACTACCGGAGAGGGGATGAAAGATGAGTATTTTCTGCAATTATGTCTGTGTTTAAAGTTGCTTCGAAATTTTGTTTGTTATCAACATCATAAACCAGTGCTCACAAATCAAAAATGTCAGTCATAAACACACAAGTGCTCAATACAGTCACTTTTTAGAGTGAAAAGTCCTGTTTTCAAATTTTTCCACCATGGAACTACTAGAGAGGAGAATTTTCTGCATGCAAATCTGCCGATATGGGCGATTACAAATTTCTCTTGGTATTATCTTCAATCATAAACAAGTGCTCCCCAAAGAAAGACAGCACTCTTTCTAAAGTAGGTTCTGGTTTTGTGCCGATAAGGTTGCTTCGAATTTTTTTTATCATCATCGTCAATCATAAGCACAATTGCTTATATATATATATATATATATATATATATATATATATATATATATATATATATATATATATATATATATATATATATATATATATATATATATATATATATATATATATATATATATATATATATACATTTATATATATACACACACATATATATATATATATATTTATATATATATGTATATATATACATACATTTATATATATACACACACATATATATATATATATATTATAATATATATAAAATATATAAATGATGACAAGTAAAGTAAAACATTTAAAGTCAATATAAACAGAAAGGTAAGTGTGGTTGTAATTTCATTAATTTATAAATTCATAAAAATAATGAGAAAAATTGTAAAAGAGAGAAAAATAAGAAACATTACAGTTAAGAATGAATACTAAGAGTGCAAATGATTGAAAGAAAGTAAAATTCCTTACAAATTTTCAGTCAAATTATCAGCTGATACTTAATGATAATCTTTTGGTTACACTCAGAAAACGAAGGTAATAGTAATGATAGTTATCATTATCATCATGAGGGAAAACATGTTATGTTTTGAATTGCAATTGATTCCACTGTATTTACTTTATTATACTATTGGGGAATAAATATTTTTTACAACACATAATAAAATTCGTTTTTACAGAAAGATTGCAGATAAAGCAATTTATTTTTCATAAATAATGACAAGATATATAGAAAAGTTTAACATGTTTTTTTCATACACAAAATAACAGTATAAAGGAAACGTTTTCTTCGACGAATGTATATGTATTGTGTACGCCTTTATGTAACGGTAATGAATAGTAAATGGCTTATCTTTATGTTAAACACAAAAATTATTAGTGCTACAAAACACGATTAATTTAATGCATCATTACTGATGCAAATCATTAACCAATTAAACAATAGATAATTTAATAATGAAATGCATGTCATTTGTATGAAAGTAACATGTCATGCATATAAAACTAGAATGTATCTCTCTGATAAAGTATCGGTGTATTTATTTTATTCATTACTAAAGTTTGAAGATAAGAAAAGTAAGCTTGAATTTTAATAATATTTTACGACTTTTTCTGCCTTTTTAATTCTGTATATTTGTATGTATGAATTTGTAAGTTAAAATCTTAATCAAAAATCATGATCCATAATGTTAAGATCATTAACTTTTTATAAATATTATTAAGGCCATGTGCATTTTATGAGGAGAAAATAATTTAACTCTTTGTCAACAACATAAAATAAGACTATGAATATTCTACATCATTCAATAATACATTAATACTACATCACACACACACACATAAACAAATAAAAATATCGTACACAAGTAGCTCTGTACCTTTATACATTAAAAAACATTTTTTATGAATTTCAACAAAAAATTATTGTACGCAGATAAAGAAAGTTTATTTACGGGAAATGTGTGAATAGTAACATACATACATACATACATACATACAGATATATATATATATATATATATATATATATATATATATATATATATATATATATATATATATATATATATATATATATAATTACATTACAATCAATTAACTTTTTTGGAGACATAAAGCAGAATTCGCAAAGAAGAAAAATTCTGAAAACTTACATTATGCCCAGACGGAAACGTAACAATGATTTGCAAACTTTGCACAATATCAAGCATTAGACTTGTATTTTTTTGTCTTGTACCAGCTAGGCTGACAATATGGTGCTGCGCTGCTCCACATTTTACTGAACCATATTTGGTGTAGTATCCGACTGCTTCAATACACACATGCCATAGGGACCCGTTTATAGGGTAGACAACCATTTACACCGCATTCACACACAGAAAAGACAAAGACAGGATAGATAGAGAGAAAGTACATCCATGACAGAACCGGGATTCGAACCCAGGTCCTCCCTACCCACACTCAGGCACTTTGACCTTTAGATAGGGTTATCGGCTTCTGTTTGGTTGTTACATAAAATAAATAATAACGTTTGAAAGCTTTATAAGGTTGCCACTCATTTTACAGTATTTTTTTGAGCACTAATGTGTTTTAATTGCGAGATGAATTCAAAGATAATAAATCCTAAATCAACTAAAGTTTGGAACTTGAGTATATATACAGACTACATAACCAGGCACAAATGGGCAGAATAAAAATCAAATATTTTTTTATTGATTTATTCAGTAGTTGATGAGATTTAATTTCGCATTTTTTTCCTTTTGAAAAGAGGTTTCGTCCCTCTAAGATATGAAAAATTTGATCTGTAATTTTGTTACCGGTTATTGTATAGAATTACAGTCAAATTCAGAAGACGTCTTCTTCAAGGATTTTATATTGGTAATGACTAGTCTCGAAATATTTCTACGGTGGAAAACAAAATAACTCTCTAGCATTCGGCCTACAGATGAGAGTGACCAATCTTATGCTCTCGAGCTCGCCGATCGTTTTGTATGTGCTCGCAAAACTTAATAAGGTACCATGAACGAAAAATATTTGAAATATAAACATTCATTTATATTTCGTATTTGTTAAAATAAAGAAAGCAATTTAAGTCTTACGAGATATCTCGTAAGACGTTGTAAAATAATTGAGTGTAAATTCTTTCTTAAGCATTCGTCATTTATGCATTTTAGAACTCAAAGTAATGTCAAAATTTAAAAGAATTATCAGTGATTTAATGGTAAAAGAATAGAAGCTCAATTGCAGAAATGCCTGAGATAGAATTAAACGATGATTTCTTTCAAACTTGCTTTGGATCTACACATCTGGCCGCCCAAATTTCAACACAAAGAAAGGCAAGAGAAATCACAAAAAAAATCATTTTGTGGATAAGATTTTGACCGAAAATCAAATGATTAAATTCTTAGATTTCTGTGAAGTGTGGTTCCTGCCAAACTTATTGCCATTGTTAGAGATCATCGCTGATGCACATTTCAACATGGATTCAAAGAGACTTTGGATGTGTCCTTGGGTACAGCAGACCAAGCAGCTTCCACACGTTGCCAAATTTGTTCTGGTGCGGCAGCTGGGTGTATATAATTTGGGTCTATCTTTGAGTAACTATTAACCACATGTTTTTATCGGCGAATGATCCGGAAAACGAGCTCACCAGGGAGTCAATTCAATCTGGCGTTTGATGAAGAAGCCTTGGACAAAGCGTGTTACGAATGGTCACGCATTATCCTGTTGAAATATGGGTGTGGGCAAGTCCTGAAGGTAAGAAAGGACAACTAGTTCCAACACCTCATATGTAAATATATATATATATATATATATATATATATATATATATATATATATATATATATATATATATATATATATATATATATATATATATATATATATATATATATATATATATATATATATATATATATATATATATATATATAATCTCTTTTAAACTAGTATTTAAAACAACTTACTAATAAACATTTTTTGTATTCTTAAAACATCAATTGTCAATAGTTATCAACATTCAGGGGCTGTGAACAAGTCATTTAAAGATTAATCATTGTTCTTAAATAATTGTCTGTCTTATTATAAGACAAATATGTCTTAAATAACAAAAATAATATGTATCATTTAGAAAAAGAAAAAAAAGAAAATTTGAATGGTAACATTTTTTTTGAATTATATTATTTAAAGAATTATGACTTTTATTATCTTCTATGTGTATGACTAATGTGGTAGTTATGAACTGTATTCCTAATGCTAAATTAATTTTATAGTTTTTAACTCTAAAAATTAATGAACTAATGAAAGTAGCTGAAAACTAATGAACGTAGTAAAAATTATACATTGATTTAGTTGATAATAATATTTTAAATTTTAATTAAATGTACTTCATAAATTAATATATAAAAGTAAAATAATGGTTTACTTGAAAAGACATTTTTTTAATTACATAGAAAAAAAAAATTCCCAAAACAAATTATAATGGAACATTGCTTTTACTAATATTTATTCAGGTTAAATTGAACACGATTTTAGTTGCCTGTAAATATAGAAGTTTTAACATCCAATGTAAAACTTCTCCTGAAAGATTTTTAAGATATGAATTGAATTCCAAATAATGTTAAACTTTGAGTTGAACACACATACTTAATTTATAAGAATGGATAAATGTGTATTTTAGAAAGAAGTGTAATCGCACATATATAGTTAAAAAATTAAAAAAACCATAATATTTTTACATCATTATAAATATAAAAATGAAATCCTCTTAGAGTTTTGTTATATCATTGATGTAGACAAAATACTTCAGTTTTCATTCACAGAATCAATAAAATCTATAAAAATAGTGATTAATCAGAAATTTCTCTGCTGCAACAAATAATTAAAAATCAAGGATTTTTTTTTTTTTTTTTTTTTTTTTTTAACTCACTAAAAATATTATAATAATACTTTTGGATTATTAATTTCAGGTTCTATTCCATTCTTGTAATTTTAATCAACTTTCTTATTTGAAGGGAAGTCTATAAATGTTGTTTTTTATTTCGATTTCTTCTTGTTTAAATGTCTGTGTCCATATAAGAGAATATCAGTAACCTTCAAATGATGAAATTGATTTTTCCGCGCGCGCGCGCGTATAAAAACCTTAAACTGGAGGTACAAAAGCATTATGTAAAACATTTAAGTATTGATTAAATTTTAGTACAGATAAATTAATTATATGTATTTCCTGCAAGTAATCATCAACTTTGTATAATGTTATGTAAATTAATCAATTTCATTCATATAACTATAAATCTATTATGAAGCATTAAAATTACTTATTTTTAACTGAAACCATATTCTTTAATTCTGATCAGAATATTGATTTTAAAACTAATTTGAAACTATACTGCATTTTTTTTAAACTGATCAAATTGCTAAATAGTCTGAGTACAAAATGTCTGATTTTTTTTAATAGTAAAGAAGTTGAAAACATATATTTACTGTTCGAAAGTTTGGTTCATTCTGTAATAAAAATGAATGTTAAATACAAAAATTCGACAAAAACTTCTTTAAAACTAAAATGTCCGTTGAAAGTTTTAGTTTCTGTTTTTATTCATTCCTTTTCAGGATACAGAACAGTAGATCCATTTAAATGGAATATATCTCCTAAAATGTAAGCAAACGCAATTTTTTTTTTAATTTTGCGTAATACAAACATTTGCGTTTGGGATGCGCCTCCGAAATTTTTTCTCATTTTATTGTTGTTCACTACTATTTAAGTAATGTTTCAAATTTTATCATTAGTTAAGTAAAAATTCAATTTTTTTAGATGGGTGACATTTATACTTTTAGTCTTAAATAGTAAATCCTTAATTGTTGATTATTTAAGGAAGAAAGCGTTTCTTATCAAATATGAATAAACATTCCTGGCGAAAAGACATTACTGTTGTTGTGTTTTTACTTAAAACACTTGGACAAGCCAAGCTCTTTAACCGACAACTTCAAAATTAAGTTAGATGGATGCGTCTTTCGTTTAATTGGAGCACCACGAAGGTGAAAGTACAACTTTTGCTCTGAACTTCTCCGATAGATGGCATCGCCTGAGGATCCTCTCCCTCAGTTTTGACTTTGATCTGGAAGAGGAGGAAATGTTCTCCAGATCATTACACCCATGGTAACTGTTCAACGACCGACCACACGATTTTTGATTCTATAGATTTAACGAGCATGTAAATCGCGTGTACTTGGTTATTCTTTGACGGCATCGGGAACCAAACCCTGCCTTCCGAACGGAAGCCGATGCCCTTACCACGACACCGCCTTAAAAAATTGCATAATATTAAAATAAAATGTTTGAAAGTTATTTGTTAAAATAAACATTATATACATTTTATGTGGATTTAAGAAAATATATTGTTAAATGCAATTTTAATGTGCATCATAGTCTATGTGATTATATTAATTGTACGAAAATTAGTATATATAAAGGGATTATTTTTAGATATTTTTATCAGTTTGACTTAGAAATGCAAAACTACCACCCCCTCGAATAATATTTTTCTCCTTGCTATAGGAGCTTCTTAAATTTAAGCATTACAACCCAAAAGAATTAAAGCCAGTCTTAACTAATGGTTAAAGACGAAAATATTTATGTGAAGCAGATGAACATAAAGTAATTAGCTCAAAATATGCAGTATAAAATAGTTACAGCTTTTATAACTTTTTAAATTATATTTATTTTACTCTTTGAAAAATATTTGTACCTATAAAAAAATAACTGATTTTTATAACATGAAATTAATAGTTATCATGTTATGAATTTTTGCAAAGGCTCTTATATTTAGTGGTGATAGAGGTTTGCAAAAAAATCAAGATCTATCCCATGATAATTTGAAAAATTAAATAACTTTATGGCATTACAGCTAACCAAATGTATCTTTAAGATATAAAATCAAGACTTAAATATTGGTTATAAAAATGATAATATAAAAATGATAATAAAATATTATTACAATTTTTTTCCTAATACCAGGCTGCACTTAAGATTTATCTTTTCAGCGCTGCAAGGGGCGAATGTGATGGCATTTTCTACATACATAAATAGTGGTGCAGGCAAGCAGACTGTACCGTTAGGAATACTCATCTATCACCAAATGCCTCGTCATTTTGAATCACGATCATAAAACGAGATCACTCCTGATTTGGCGCTCTTCTCTCCACATCCTCACCACTCCAGTCGAATTACGGTGAACGTCATATATCAATGTAGAAACGTCCCCAATCCATGGAGCTTCAGCAACACTATGAGGGAGAGTACGGCATGGTCACCATCACAATCACTGCCAGCGGCAAATGATGTTTCACTTGGCTGATCTTAACAGGAAACGACATGAAGTGTGAGTGTTGTGTCATCTTAATCTCGAAAGTTTAGGAGTAAAGAACACATTCACAGAAAGGAACATCTATGCCTGAAACTGGATTCCAGCCAAGGACCTATTTATTGATTATTATTCAAGCTAAAATGGAAGAATATTGTGATGCAAACTCTAGTGGTTTATTGGCAGATATGCATTTATTACAAAAATTGGACAAGACTTGGTGATGGTTTATTGTGTCAGTAAAAAGACAACTGAAGTGGAAAAGAAGTATCAATCAAGCAAGCTCGAATCGATAGCTACTGTGTTAACTCTCGAAAGATTAACACAGTATTTATTAGGCATAAAATTCAAAATAGTGACAGATTGCCAAGAACTAATGCACATGAAGTCAAAGAAAACAAAAAAGCCTCAGATTTTTAGATGGCGTGATTTAATTCCAGAATACAGTTTTGAAGTAAAACTTGTACCTGGAAAGAAAATGAATCACGTAGATTGCAACGAGCAGAGCTCCAGTCTAGGCAGATGCATTGATATCCCTCTGCGATGATAAAATAGAAGTTTCTTTGACTTTGAATGAATATTGATACAGCATGCGGAGCCAAAAATACGAAATTAAATAGAAATATTTAAGAAAAAAGGTCAAAATAGAACAAAAGAAGAAAATCAGCTTGTAGGAAATTACATGTTTAAGGGAAATAGATTATTTAGATGTATCAACGAAAATGGAAGAGAAAAGCTTCTTAATGTTATTCCGAAGAATATGAGAAAAAGTACGGTAATTAATGAGTACTTTTTCTTCCATGATCTTATGAGACATTTTTCTGTTGACAAAACTGTCAATAAGATAAAAGAGTTGTATTGGTTTCCTCATAAAAAGTGTTAAAGAAAGCATATTTCGAAATGTTCTGAGTGTTTAATGAACAAACCGCCGGCAGGAAAACAACCTAGTTTATTAAATCCAATTAATACATGCCAAAACGCTTTTGCAATTATACATTTGGATCATTTATGGACTTTTTTAAAGAGTTTTAAAGGTAGCTAAAAACTTTTGGTCATGATCGATAATTTCACAAGATTTGTCCAATTGATTCCAGTGAAGAATAAGTCAGCATCACATGCGCTGAAGGCTCTGAAAAAGTTTGTAAATTCTTATGGTCCACCTGAGAAAATAATGACAGATAAAGGAGCTTGCTTCACTTCGACATTTCACTATATTACAAAGCGACCATTTACAAATGGAATAGTTGAAAGTGTTAACTGAACAATATTGTGAATTATAACAACTGATATAGGATATCAAAATCATAAGGATTAGTATGCTAAAATACATGAATTGGAGAGAAAACCAATTCATGTATTTTAGCATTTTGAGAATATCAGATGAAGATATTTGACGTTTGAGCGAGCAGAGATTGTAGATAAGAGATGTAGAGCTATGACGTTTGAGCGAGCAGAGATTGTAGATAAGAGATGTAGAGCTATGACGTTTGAACGATCAGAGATTGTAGATAAGAGATGTAGAGCTATGACGTTTGAACGATCAGAGATTGTAGATAAGAGATGTAGAGCTATGACGTTTGAACGAGCAGAGATTATCGTGATGAAAAGAGTTCCACAATTATTATGACAACCTACAAAAAAAAACACATCTTAAATATCGAGGCCCTCTTATTAATATAGGGGTATTTCTGAGCGATGTCTACCATGTAACTCAGCTTGATAAAAATTTAGAAAGGTCCCTTCTATGCACACCAACAGATCATATTAGTCAACTGAAACCATGGATAAATAAACCATATTTGGATGTAGACAGTAATACCGATAGTGCCAATAGTGATCATTAACTATTCTCTTAGCAGCCCTAGAAGTAATCCCCACAGATCTACACGCAAGGACTAAAGTTGAATGAGGGATCCTAAATGGCGATATTAACCCATTTTTAGAGAAAAACTTACTAGTAAAAGATAATGAACTTTATACTACTGACTTATAACTGCACATATAACAACTGACTCTAAAAATAAATAAATTTTAAGGATTTATTGTATACAGAAATATTCATCACAAATAATATGAAAATTGATTTGTTTTGTGAATAATTTAATATGCTAGTGAGTTCATTTATTTTATTGTAAATTTTGTGGTAAGTAATTGTACTGGATTAAGAATAACAAGTGGTAAAACAGAGATTATATAATTATTATAGTGTTTTTAACATGATAAATATTAGACTGTATTCTTATTATATATGTTTAGGTTAAACATTATTTTTTTTCAATCTAATGTGATAGTTTTCTTACTTTCAATGGAAAATGCAAGATCTGTATTAATAATGATTATTAATGCAATATTTGTTTGTGTAAATGAAAAATAATAATATTTATGTAGCTAATAATAATTTTATTTGATCTGTTATTAGCTGCTTTATGTTATTATGTTGTTGTATTTCAATGCTAATGTTAAAAATAAATTGTATTAATTAGTGTATATAATTGACTATAAATTTTAAATTACCAGATGATGACAATTGTAAGGCCAGTCTGGTCGAATGAAAGAAATGTGAGATAGCAACAAGAGGGCGAGCCGTAAATGGTTCAGTTGATGTACGTCGACCGTCAAAATCGGTCACTGAATAGCTAAGCGCGATTTTGAATAAATTTATTATTTGTAACTGAATTGCGGTCATTTATTAAAACGTCTTCACACAGCTATGTGTAAAACTAATTCTATTGGCAAATCAACTAAATTAATAACGTAGCTTTCAATATATATTTAACGTTATGAATTTCCTTGAATTTCTTAAACTAGGAATATACGCTGCATTGAATTGATGGTATTTATAACATATATTTTTAAAGTTTTATACATTCTTTTTTTTAATCTAATTTCTATTCTTACACGTTAAAGTTTTCCGTACTTTTCCCAAAACCTATCAGAAATGTGTATCGAAATTCGATGGGTTGAATTGAAAACTAGCATTTTATTATATTAATTGTCCAATTAATTTTTTCAATAAATGGCGTATTTTTTCCCTATACAATATCAAAAATGTTAAAATAATTAACAAAATATTTTAGCGACGCAGTTGTTAATCTATTTTATAACAATCACTTCTTTTTCACTTTAGATTCTAGAATTTTTTTTTTCAGTTGTTGCATTCAAACCATAGTATAACATTAAATTCTTGAAATAACATATCATTTTTCAATCGATTTTTATACTAATTATATTTAATACCGAACAATAGTTAATAGAAATAGAAGTTTTTTTTAAATGGAGATAAAGAGTTTAACAGAAAAAAATAACAAGCGAAAATATCATTTTCAATATTTTTTCTTTCTTTGGAAGAAAACATGCTATCTTTCATACTTAGCAATAAGTAAAAAAAAAAAAAAAACCTTTATGATCCGATATCGGAAACATTTTCGTCTCAAACTTCTGCAAACAACGAAGAGGTAAGAGACTACTATCATTTTTCGTTTAATCCTTATCTTTACACTTCCGGTGTTGAAAAAAACAAACAACAGTCACAGTTGATAGTTTCGGTATTCTGGTTTATGTTCACTCTTATCTTAAGGTGTTGTAATCATTTAAGCGAACATTCTTACAAAATTTTATTTCTTTTCTGTTACTCTATTCTTTAATCTCAAACGACGCTTGTTTGATCATCTTCACCTACATGAGTTTATTTAATTTTTTCTTGTTAGAAAATAATTGTTATTCTCAAATTCTATAAATTATTACTTCACTTCAATACATTTGTATCATTTGGTATTTACTCTCTTTTAGCTTAATTTGTTTCTTTCTAATTCGGTTTATTTTAAAGCTGTTTTTTAATTTAATGCTTTGTACTTTTCTAAGTATGCATATCTTATTTAATTTTCTAATATCAGTGTTCTTTCACCTCTAAAAATTACTTTATATGTTTGTAGAAAATACTACAAAACATAGTTTTACTTTGTCTTAAATTAAGCCTTTTTAAAACGAAACATGGATGGTTTATAGAGAAAAATATTAGGAAATAAACGCGCGCGCTCGTAGCTGTTTACATATTTTTACGCTTAGTATATTATTTTTTTCCCAATTTCTTTAGGAGACAGATGAATTTTTTATTAAAATATTAAGATTAACACTAGAAATGTTTTATATAAATTATTCAGAATGTAAATCTAAAAAGTGAAATTGCCTTTTTTGCGGTATTACCGTTTTAATAATTCTGTTACAAGCTAAAATGTTGCTAATAATGTCTACTGATTCTTTTCCCTCAAAATCAATAGACTCTACTGATTTTTTTCTCCAAGATTGGCTGGTATGCCTTAAATATTTCGTAAAACTGTGAATTCACATATGTGTGCATTAACGTGAACGTACCAAATTGGCGAAAATCGACATTCACCAGTGAATGTCAACACACACCAAGTATGTGGGGAAAAAGATTGACTATTTCATTACATTCAAGACCCTCACCAGTGAGTGTCGACTATCACACATATGCTCTGAAGATGGGGAGCCAAGGTCAGCAAATGGGTGACTGAATTCCTTCTGTCAAATCCTTTGTTCTGCCGGGAGTTACTTAGCATTGTCAATTTAATCCATGTTTTTAATATTTTCTTCCAATACCTTAACTTATAAATGGATACTGCAGTAATTAGTGATCCTTTTCTAGAAAAGTTAAATGCCTTAGTTGAAAATAAATTTGAAGACAATTGAAAATTTCACAGCATATTCGTAAAACCATTACCGTTCTTTCTACTGTAATTTTTACAGCACTTTTCTCTGTATTTTTACAGCACATTTTACGATACATTTTGCTGCATATTCTACAAAATCTATTGCAATAGATATTTATAGCTATCATCATGTTTTGTAAAGATAACAGCAGAATATAAATCAATTTTGAATAAACAGTAGCTAATTTCCTAGTTATGGGCCAACTATTATTAAGCAATTTTTATGCAATATACAAAACACAAAAACATATCTAATGTTGTAGTGCCGAAGATGTCATTTTTTAAAACATTTTGAGATCAATAATTTAACTTTCAATACATAACGAGATTGCTTAACTTTCTTACCTCACAATTGTAACTTTAATAGAAGGTTGGATTTTTTGATTTATTTTTTTTTTTTAAAAATTAATAAATTACAGTTATATTGAATATAAAACAAAACTAAGCATAAAAGATATTGATTTTTGATATATCTGTGATTCTATAGATTTTGGATAAAAAGAAACCTTACAAAAATTTCCATTTTACTAAAAATACCAAAGGGGAATGAGTTATATATTTTATATATTTCTGTATATATTTCTGCTGCAAGGAAGTGATTGGAGCTGGATTTAACCCTTTGAGTACGGCTTTTTTAAGAAGATTCTACAGGAAAAAGCAACGTAATTATGTTTCAAGGAGATGGAAAATTTCAACTTCAAGTTTTTACCTGATATTTCATCATCCATGCAGCAAAAACAATCCTTTTCGAGAGGATATGTAAAAAATGAATGCTAAGATGTAAAAAATATATTCTGAAATATTATTTTTGTGATAAACATAAAAGAGATTGAAAATAAAAACAAATTCTACAAGATATTTTTACATGATTTTGAAATTTAAAAACAAAAGTTTACACATAATTACGAAGTAAAACTCATTATCTTGAAAGCTATTTGCTTCAATTTATATAAACACAGAATTTCAAAGCAAAAGCGAAAATATTTTATTAGTTTTATTATTTATTATTATTATTTGATAAAGTTTAACAAACAACTTCCTGTTAAAAAAATGAAAATGTCATTTTACTAACCGATAAATGTAAATAACAATGCAATTTAAACGCAAATTTTTAAAAAAATGGAAAATTTTTAAAAAAGGAAATCACAGAATTAGTTCCAATTTTCTCCACAAAACTCATTTATTCATTTCTGAAAAATCTATGGCAATCAAGCAATTTTGAATACTACAAAGGGCTATAGTAATAACCATAATATGTATTTTATAGGTATATTAAAAACACTAACGTTGGACATACTAATTAAATATTTTTAAAGCGATGACATAAAGTAATTTTGCACTCCATGTAAGCCAGTTCAAAATGTAAATTGTGAAATATAAAAAAAAAATTGCATTTCAAACTTGCTATTTTACTAATGCTTTTATAATTTTATACTATATCAATTCTTCAGCTCTTTCCTTCTTTTGAAGGAAAAAGTTCATCAAAATTTAATTTGAGTTTGAGGTTTTCAGTTAACATTTTCAAAGATTATTATTCTTTGCTTGATTAATAGTTTGAAAATCAATGAAATGAATTAAACTGTTCTTTTATATATATTTGATGAAAGTCAGAAAACGAAGTAAGCGAAAAAGCAAATGTTTTTTTTTTTTAAACATACGTGCATTTTTATTTTATATACACCAGGAAATACTTGGGCTTAAGTAAATGCATGGGAACAACGAATTCTAATTTAAATTAAATTTATAACTAAGTAAAAAAATAACTGAAAAAAGAGAAATAAATCATTTAAAGACAAGTCTGAGAAAATTTTCTGAAGAAAATCCATAAGAACAGTTTTTAAATTATAGGGAGACATCTAAGCAATAAATAAATACTTCACGTAGGGAATCAAAGTCAACAATTGAGGATGATATTTATAATGATAACATACAGTTTAAAGATAAGAATTAAACGAAAAATGATTGTGTTGATTTATGCTGTCATTACTGGAAGAAGTTTAGAAAAATATCATTTCCGATAATGGACAGTAAAAATCATTTTCATTTATTTCCAGATAGTGAAAATAAGTGGTTATTTTTTCTGTAATAAATGAAGAAAAGACAATAATTCCTACAAATATAAAAAAATTTCTGAGTAAAATTTTATTTATCATATATATATATATATATATATATATATATATATATATATATATATATATATATATATATATATATATAAATGAATTTCAGAAAATTATATTTAAAGTATAAAATAATAGAATAATAGTAAGTAACATATGATAACGCGTAAAATTTGAAGAGATTGCAACGCTTTTCAAGACATTCAGATGTAAGATTTTTTTAGTAATTGTTAGCTGTATTTTTAATTCTCCTTTGTATTTATTGACTCCAAAAGAGTTTCGTCTGAATTATGTGTCACATTATGCTGGCATTTATTAAAATAGTTTTCTTTCTTGGATTCATTATTTACAGAAAAATAAATTAAAATTAATTTAAAATTACACTTTTTCAAAATATATAAAAAAAACTATTTTAAGAACTATAATCAACAGTTTATTCATTAAAGAATGTAATTTCATCACAAGTCAGAACAGTTTTTGCAAGAAAGTGTAAATGCGTCTTTACGTAAATTAAGGTTGCATTTTCTTAATGAAATTCTTATGCATTTATGCAGATTGGATGGGATTTATTGAATGAAATCATTCTAGATTTAGTTCTAAGAATACATATTTATCTTCATAGCAGTATAAAAATGATTGCTCAAAAAATAATTTTTATCAAATTGTCTTTGGGTTCACACTTACACAAATAACTTGGGACCATCAAAACAAATAATTAGTATAAAAGGAGTAATTTGTATAAAAGTAAGAATAATTTGGTCAAACACATATAGGATTACTAAGAATATTATGCCTACTGTCTCCATTTTTTTCTTTTTTCTGTTTCCTGCAATTAAAATTTTATGTTTATATAAATCAACATGCATAATGTATCATATGAATAAACTTGGGAAATATGTATAATTTTAAGTAATGTATAATAATACAAAAGTCATATATATATATATATATATATATATATATATATATATATATATATATATATATATTTATTTATATATATATATATATATATATGTGTGTGTGTGTGTCTGTATATGTATGTATTTAATACATATATACATTTATTTCCATACATGGTTTATCTAGATTGTTTAAAATCCCCCCATACGTATTAGCGTTTCTGTTTGTTACTAATCACTAGCCTTTATTTAAATGATTTTTTTTCTATTATAAAGTGCAATTCCAGCTGTTTTTACATAACTGAAATTTGCTCTAGAAAATAAAAAGGAATGTTTTATGTAGCTAATTGTATGTTTATGTATTTATAATGTAAGGGTAGTGGTTATTGTTTATATTCATTGCACAGTTGGCTTCATTCAAGCATCGCAAGAGAGAAAGTTCAAAATTCCCGGAAATACTCAACCAAAAAATAAGTAGTCAAAAAGCAAAGCATAAATTTCTGCCATGCTATGGAGGTGAATGTCACTCAGACATCATGATTTCCACTTTAAATATTTATAATTGAGTGTTTTCTGATCTGGTGTCATATACTGACAATAATAATAATACATAAGACAGCACCTTGGAGAATGAAATATGCTGAAATTAATCTTTTTTTTTTTTGGAGAATATTGAAATCAATATCAGCCGTGTTGTTATTACATATCCCCATTGGCCAAC
Organism: Latrodectus elegans; assembly: GCA_030067965.1. NCBI lineage: Eukaryota > Metazoa > Arthropoda > Arachnida > Araneae > Theridiidae > Latrodectus > Latrodectus elegans. The sequence continues at coordinate 4,473,091 of CM057813.1, forward strand.
AGAGCCAGGCCAGGTCCATAATGCTTAACACCCCAAAATGTCAGCCACCATCAAAGGATTGTAGTAAAATCTTGCTTTGATAGCACCAAGCACACAAGGATGTTTTCTGGCATAGCTTGTTCAGTGAAACAGTTGGTGCAAGTCTCGAAATTTCTGGAGGCAAATCAGTTAAACTTTCCTAAGTAAAATCAAGTTTTACTTAGGAAAGTTTAACTGATTTGAAGTTACCACTTCAACAGTAGCCAAGAGTAGTTTGTTCCAACTTGTTAAAACTTAAGCCTCCCGGATGAAAGTACTGGTATCATTGGTGCTTAGGTTTGACAACCCAGTGGTTTTTCCACAATATAAACTATTGTTGTGATGCGCTTAATATTTCCATTTCTCGACAAAAGTGCTTTGGAGTTTTCCATTTTTCGTCTAATGTCACATAAGAATATGGGCAATTTTGTATGAAAAATTTTTGACACAAATGCGGTATAAACCAGGATGACAAATTTAATGATTTCGTGAATTGTTTGGCGTATTTTCTCGTGAAAATGGCTACCTAGTTTCTATTACATCATACACACGAACACCTATAGAAATTATGCAGAAAATTCTAATGTGGCAACTCTAGTACCTACGTCCTTGCAAATGCCATCTTGGCAGAATTTCATTATCGCCAAAAAAATCAGATTTTAGCATGTTGTGCGGCGTTTGTGCCAAATTTTTCTGTAATTAAAGTTATTCATATAAAGTTTCCCATATTCAGCTTTTTTATATGCAGAGATTATTAAAATTTCTTACCACATATTTAAGCGTTAGGTAATCCAATGCCTAATATCAAAGTATCATCTGATCATATCATTGTATTGCATAATTAATTTATCAGTTTCTTATCAGCCATTTATTTATCAAAAATACTAAATTTTCTAAGGATAGTTTTTCATTTTTTTACATTTTTCCTATGTATGAAAAAGTATCTGCTATTCATTCAATAATTATTTATTAAATGAATAGAAGATATTTTTTTTTAAATAATTTTGATTCATTATAATTTATTCTAGTCATTTAGTGTTTTTTATTATTCCTTTATTTTTTCCATTATTCAATATTTTCAGAAAGTTAAAACTTTATATTTACTATTGTTTTGTTAAAATGTTTCAGAACTGTTTAAACAGAAAATTACTTTTCGTTGTTTTGCATGTCTTGTGTTGCTTTCTGGTGCGGGAATGAAAAGACTGCATACATGAAGTATTTCAAGAAAATTAAAGGGAGAGTTTTATTTTCTTGTACATCGCGTTTAGAGCATGAAATCATGTTTGACTGAATCGGATTTTCTTAGGGTGTTTTTTTTAATAAATAGGTATCTATCAATTTATTTGTAAAAAGTAAAATAATAAAAAAATATTTTCTTGTGTAAGAATGTTTTCACTGAAGCTGCTTTTTCAAATATTTTTATTTAATGTTTTATTTTAACGTATATTTAATAATAAATGACTTTATTATTTAGTTTTAGAATAATTAAAATTTATTTTTATTCATAAGAAAAAAACTGTTTCCTTATGCACTTTACACATTTTTGAAAAAAATCTTAACAATTTAGTAATAAAATTATTTCAACCTATAACAAAGATTATATTTTTTCTAAGAATTCTTACTTAATCATATAATTTCTGTTTGAATTATTGATATTTTAACAAGTCTTCTAGTTTATGGTGATTATAAGCAATTATGTAATTTACTAATGTTTTCTGAATAAGATTTTGTGTCATAAAACAAAACATAAAACTTTTGATCTTTAAGAAATAAATTTTACATAATAAATAAAGTATTAGTATTACTTCAGATAAAGTTTATTAATAATAACTTTATCTGAAGAGTTTAGCAAAAACAATGAGTAGCGTGAACGAACATACATTATATTATTGTTTTTTTTATCATTACACACACACACATACATATATGTATGTATATGTCTCTCTTTAAATATTGATTACTTAATATTAAACTTAAATAATTCGAGTGTAAGGATTTTTTCGCACCTTTTAGTTAAATGTCCCTTTATTGACATTTACTGTGACAGTTATTTTTCATATTTGTTCACTACTTAAGAAGATGAATGCAACATCATGATATTCTGAGATATCACGGTCTTCTTTTAGTTAAAATAAAAACTACAATTATTACAGTCTGAATTTTAAGAATTTTCAAATTTTATATTCGATTAATGTTTGCATAAAATAACAGTAATGCCAATATTTCTAACATGCAAACTCCAATCCTACTTTAAAATGTTCCTCAAAATCATAGTTCTTAATCATATTCACTTGAGACAAGTAATGTTTGAAACATACAGGTAGTATCATACAAGATAATGCGAGGAGATTTTTTATCCTAGCAATTGGTCAACAAATTAATCCAATCAAAATTTTCTCTCTTTTATTTTTTAATTTATTTACGTGACATAGTCACTATTGTAAACATGTGTACATACCAATTAACATTGGATTTACATGATGATTTGTAAATGTGTTTATCAATAAAAATATTGAGATTCTTATGAATATAAAAATAAATGATTTTATATGATTAATTATGTTTTGTTGTGCAATATGCTCATATATAAGAAAAAAAACTGCAGATTGAAAAAAGATGAAACACAGAAATGACATAAACAGCAAGCTCATTTCCATGGACAGTCAATTAAATTAATAAAAAATAATTGAAAACCATTTCACACCACTCACAACTATCATAATATAAATCATATAATCATACTTTCTTATTTTCAGGTCACACACACCAAACAATTACAGAGAATTATATTTGATTACAGCGCATATTTCATATTATAGCAAATGCTTTAAAGAATATAATAGCCATTATCGTTAATGTAATACAATTTTAGACACATTTATATTTTCGTAGAAGTTTTTGTTTTTGTCTAAATATATCGTACACTAAAAGAAAATTTGAAATTTTCACAAAATATCCCAAAATGTGAGAAAAATAAGGAAATATTAATTTTTAAATAAGCTGCCAAACAGTAAATTTTTGCACATCTGAAAATAATTTGAGCTAAAATAAAATGATTCCTTATATTTTTCAGTCTCTAATTATGTCTTCAAAATATGAAACTTTGTACATAAAATGAGAAAATTGGAACGAAAATAAAAGCATCATTAACTGTTCATTTTAAAATTGAAAATTCTTTTTATGATTTGAAATATGATAATTACTTTTACTATTTCATTTCCCATTTTCATAAACCCTTGTGATTTTCAAAATATTTTACATATAAATGATTATGAATACAGTATGCATATGCTATAAGATTAAAGTAATAAAATATAATGACGAAAATGTTCTTGGAATTTGAAATCGTAATTTTTTACAGATTGTTGAAGTTTCAAATTCAAGAGAATTAGCTTAAATCATTTTTCAATTTGTATATTATTTATATTTAATTCACTAATTTTTTGAATAAAATATTTATTCAATTGTTAATACAGAATATTTTATAAAAGAACCTGAAATTTATGAGTATTAAGTTTAAACCACATTAATTATTCAAAGCCGTAAAGTGTTTGTTACTTTCGTTCCAGTTGAGACCATGATTACTTCACTTTATTACAATTATCATTTGTGTGTGTTTAAAATATCCATGACACCAGACAACATTTCATCTACGTTACCTCGTATTGAGACGGCATCGTACATCCAACTTGTTGAGGAATGCTGCTTGCTGTCAAATCGCATTCTTCGAGCGACAACAAACAAGGCAAAGTTTATCTTTGAATGTCTGAATGTTGTCGGCAATGAAAAAAAATCCATTCACAATTTTTCCTAGTAATAATGAAATATTTTTGAATTATATTTTTTCCGTTTTTAACGTTTTTCAATATCGTAAAAAATCGCATATTGTTCTAAATATTTATTCAAATTTTCAAATCTTTAATGATATGGCTTCCAAAATTGAACATGTTGAAAATAAAACAGAAGAAAAAGCGAAGTGAGAGATAAAGACAAGAAAAAACACATTCCCTTTATAATTAGTTTAAATTAGCAAGGACATTTATTTCTTTTTTTTAATTTAATTTTTTGAGAAGCATCAATATCTATTTAAAACATTTAACATAAATACTTTTCTCTTTCATTATGTATTTGTCAGAATTATGCAGATTCACTAATAAATTATTGAAAATTAACAATTCTTCTCTTTTCCCATTTATTTCAGAAAAAAAAATTGCTTTTAAGTATACGGAAATTAATGAAAATGACTTTTATCATCAATCAAATGAAACAGTGTTTTTCTTAATTGTTTTATAAAAATGTGGCATGAATCTAATCACTTAGAATCTACTTAATAGGACTAAGACTGGTTAGTTATTTCGTTTGTTCATGTTACTGATAGGTAGTGAATGTTCAAATCCCGACCCAACGAACGAAGGAAGACTTGACGTGTTCACTAATGATGTTTGAGGCAGGTAAATTATGTCATGATCGCTATGTCCTCCGTGTGAAATGATACCTCTGGGTGTAGCAGGCTCTATAGGCCCTCTGCTTGGCCCTTGCTTCAAAATTATAAATTGCCACCCATTTTTAAGGATCCAAAATGTTATTCCTACTGAGCCTTTACTTAGACAAAGTGTCATCGCGTCCGCTGATTAAAAAGCTGAAAACGTAGGAATAAAATCCTAAAAGATGGGCATGATAATATTTCGCTTAGCATCCTTAAATTTAAATCTCATCCTTAAATTCTCAGCCTTAAATTTAAATCTCTTCTTACTTACAATTGAAACATATATCTAAGATAAACTAAATGCTATTGACTCTAGGTTAAGTTAATTATTTAAAATTCACCATAATAATTAACTGAACATTCTTACATTAATTTTTTTATTATTCCTTACTTCATTTTATTCATTTAAATAACTGATATTTATTTTATTCTATTTTACCATATGTGTTTTTCATTTAATTAAAAATTTAATTTAAATGCTAAACTTTGTGAAATACTTTTAAATAATACTGAATTTTCCTTGGTATGTACAGTATAAAATAGTAACATTTTACGCATTCATTCTTATTGTGGAATAATGTTTTATAGGTTAAAATATCTAAAATTTTTGTTTTCTCGACTTTTATCAAGCATTGGAGAAAACATTAAAAGAATATTTTCGTTTTCCTTTTGGATACTTTTTTGCTTTGAATTTATTTTTGTGTTTGACTTTAAAATAAATAGTTCCCAAAATTGTGAATTTAACTTTGCAGGTATGCACGTACTTTTAATTGTAAACTAATTAATCACTGATTAGAAAATTCTTATGCAATTTTACCTTCCTTCTAACACAAAAGTTGGTGTTTAAGAATATTTCTCTACGAAATAACTAAGCTTTTATTTTGGCTTTCGTATAAAGACTTCTTCCCCCAAAGACGATTGCCCGCAATCAATGTTGACCATTTAGCACTCTCATTTTTGTCATTAATTTAGATTCGATTCTTTTTTTCTTTACAGCATGACGAGGTATCCTTCAACAATCTACTTTTTTAGATCTTCAACTTCCTTTTCAATATTTCTTTTATACATGTTACATATAGTGCGTTAAAATAATAAAACTCATTATTGCTTAAATAACCTCTTTTGTATTTTGCTTGTAGAAACTATTAGATTTATGCATGCAGGATTCATTATATGTAACATAAGACTCAGTATATGTATCTTTTAAATGTTTTGTTATATATATTTTAAATGTTATCGTGGCCCTAGTAGCCTAGTAGTTAGTGCATCGGCTTTTCGTCCAGATGGGTGGAGTTTGATTTCCAATGCGCCAAAGACGCACAGTACATTCAATTTATGTGATCGTCAAATCTGTGGAATCGTAATTCCATTCCTGTTGTCGGTAGTTGAACAGTTACTGGGTGTCATGGTTTGAAAAAAATGTCCTGCCCCTTAAGAACAATGTCAAAATTGACGGAATGAATCCTCTGGGGGTGCCATCGGAAGAATGTTGAGAAAAATGGTAGCATTGGCGTTACTCTGGTTAAACGAAAGGCGCACCTTACTGACTTCAATTCGCATAGAGGACGACAAATCAGCTTGGCTTGTTCAAATGTCATAAGTAACAACAACAATTATTATCTCATTATATGTATCTATGAAAAACTTAAATGCTTTTTATATACATTTTTTTTAAAAAAGTATCTAATTTTAATATGTAATCTGATCATAGAAAACATGTTATTTGAATTTTCAGAAGCCATGTATTTATTTTTCCAATATAATATTGTTTTGTCTGCGTATGTGTGTTATCTAATATCAAGTGCAAATTGAATTTTCGCTATTACGAACACAATATATGAAACACAAAATCAATACATTGCGTTAAAACATCTCTTTCTTTTGAAAGTCATCAAAACTCTCAATAGCTTCAATCAATGTCAAATGATTTCTATTTATAAAAATTCCCGCATATTTCAATAACTGTTTCCTTCTTATTATTGCTGTCAGTGTCTTCCAGGCCTGGTGCCTATGCTAATAAAATCTAATTTTTGTTATCTTTTTTTTTCTTTTTTAAAGAAAAATTAAGGGTTTTTTGTCATACCGGGAGGAAATGCAATGGTCTGAAACCATTCTTAGCAATGTTTCAAATGTGATGAAGAATCAATGAAGGAAGATGATGAAGACCTTAATTCACACGGTGACTCAGATTCAAGTGAAAATAAAGACATTTCATTTCTAAATTTCTATATTGACAAAAATGACTCATGACGGGATAAAATTATAAAAAAACAGCAAAATATCAGAACTGCTTCTCACAATGTTATTGTAAAGTTATCAGGAAACAACAAGTATGTAAAAAATGTATGCTCGATCATTGATTCATGGAAATATTAATTGATGATAACTTACTGATGAATATTTCTTTTTCACAAATGAAAACATACAGACTATTGAACAAACTTTTGAAAGAAATCGTGATGCTTACGAAATTTTACCGAAATATTTAAAGCGTTGATTGGTTTTTTATGCATCGGAGGACAGCACAAATCGCCCCTTGTAATTGAAAAACTCTCTGGGTTACAGTAAGAATTAGTATTGACATCTTACAGTGAATTATGTCTCAGAAGCAATTTTTGTTCCATTTGAGATGTTTATAATTCGATGATATTACACACCATTTTATAAGACAAGAGAGAGTTTTAGAAGCAAGAATAGCTCTAATTAGGGATATGTTTTAATATTTTATATTAAAACACACACATGTCCCTAATTAGAGCTAGGCTCTCTTTATTACCGAAAATATTATGTAGGGATTGTTGAAAATTGACAAATAGCTTGAAGATTTTAGAGGTTGATGTTCTTTTCTTCAATACATTCTAATCAAACCTACAAAGTATGACATGAAAATCTTATCTTTTGTTAATTCCACAACATTTTATAATATAATTTTATAATCCAAATTAATATAAATTTTTCTAGATGATTTAAAAGTGTTACAAATAAAATTTTTTAGAAAAAAAATAAATTGTAATAGGTTGTAAACATGAGTTTGTGGAAAAAGACTAAATAATACCCTCCTACAAATAATACATAATTAACCCTCCTACAAATGGTATTATTGCATAAGAATATAAATTTGAAAATGAGATAAAGAGAATGTGATCACGTTATTCAAAAACCGAATACTACCATAGAAGATGAGGTCAGCTGTTTTAGAATTCCTGAAATTATTCTTCAAGTATTATTAGTGTGTTGTTTAATTTTTAATTGTTTTTCTTAAATTAATTCATGTTATTAATGTTGCTTAATGTTGTTCAGTTGAACACTGTTGATGTTGTTCAGTTGTTCTTTAAATGTTGTTCAATTGTTCTTTAAATGTTGTTCAATTGTTCTTTAAATGTAATTCAGTTGAATAACATTTAAAGAATTGTCTTTAATTATTCCGTTGGGAGCAGAAAAATCTCATTCATGACAGGCGCCGTATGATTAGAAAGTGCGTAGCCTTCACAATTATTTTAGTTCTTTAAGAATAACCTTACTTTAACCAAGTGATTCTCAACTTGTGGGGCGCGCCCCCTTAGGGGTGCGCGAGCATGTCCAAGAGAATATGTTATTTAAAAAAATGATTAAGATTCTAAAAGGAAAGAACACACACACATACAAAACAAAATACATTTCGAATTATCTAATATAATTAACTAATTTAATTAAAACAACTTACTAAATTAAAAACAAATTTAATAATTATTAGTGACTTCCTTGGGCCTATCTTTCAAAGCAAAATTTTTTGAGGGAGGGTTTAATATAAGAAATAGACACTCTCAGTTCTTTTCTATATTTAGCTGAGATCTATATTTTGTCTTCAAAGAAGCCACCGTAGAAAATCCAAATTCACAAAGGTAAGATGTTGAAAATGGTAGTAGAATGTGAAATGCCCTTGTTTTTAATGCAGAAAACTCATCATCCACTACTGCCCAAAATTCAAAGAGTGATTTATTACTCAATTGTCTTTTGGTTTCGCCGCTTGCCGTGAAATCTATGAAGGTTTCTTCCTCTTCAATTAAGAGTCCTTCGGTAGTATTTTGAAATGGATCCCTCACCCACTTGTAACTTGATATCAGTTGGTCGCCAGCAAGAAAGTACTATTTAAAATGCTTTGCTAGCATTGCAAAAGTATTTTCAATGGTTACAAAAACAACTTTTACTAGTTGTTCTTCAGCCTTGTAAGATTTAATACAATCATTCAAATTTGAAAAAGATTGTTAAGTTTTCTTCATTTAAATTTCTGCTTCCCAATTCCAATTTCCTACAAAAAGCATTAAATTTATCGCTCGTGTCCAATATATGCATATTTGCTCCTTGCAGTTGAAGATTGAAGTTAATTTCTCGAATATGTCGACAATGTATCTCAATTTCATCACAAATAAACGATCGCAAAAATTCTCAGTTTCATTTCCTCTTCTAGGGAAACGGCAATTTTTCTCGTAATTCATAAACAGGTTGGAAAAATTTTCCTCGTGATAACCACCTTGCTTCGCAATAAAATAGTGAGGCTGACTATACTGCACCCATCCATGTTTTTACAAAGTGCGATAAGATTCTTGATTTCAAAGGTCTCATTTTTATATAATTTATTACGGTTATAACTGTATTTATATCAACAGTCAAACCAGGACTCATTTATTTGGAAACCAAAGCTCCTCTATGGATCATGCAATGTGTCCAGACGCACTGTGCTAATTTTTGTTTCACAAGGGCATGCATATTTTGGAATCATCTAGACATAGAACGAGCAACATCGGTGCATAATCCGACGCAATTTTTTCAATCTATGCTTGCCTCATTCATAAAATCATATGAGATAGCAAACAATGCGAGTGCTGTTGCTTTGAGTTCTATTGGTATGCAGAAAAGTAATTCTTCTACTACTAACAAATCATCACAAAACCTAACATAGGTAATGAAATGTGCATCTTTATTACAATCTGTTGCCTCTTCGAGTTGTATTAAAAACAATTTGTCCCGCAATTTCGACGAAAGCTGACAATCTACATATTCAGCTATATAAGTAATTCTACGGGTAACAGTATCATTTACAAGAGATATAGACTGCAATTGTTTCGCAAAATTATCTTAAAAATCTTTATCTTATAAAAATTATTATCTTATAGCAAAAACATAATTTCTACAATCTGAATTGGGGCTGACAAAATAAGCTTTTCACCAATTGTGTGAGGCTTTTTACATCTGTCTTTTTTATGAAACTTTGTAAGAGGCAATTAAAGCTTTTTCATTCACAGACAAAGTTTTTTTAAGCAATGATTTTTGCTTTTCTTATGATTTTAATTTTAATTCGAAGAATTCTCTGGATTTGTTTACGTATTCACTATGAAGCGTTTCCAAATGTCGTTAAAGTGTATTAAGTTTCATGCTGTCTGCTGCCAACATTTTTGAGCAAATGGTAGACAGAGGCATTTCTTCTTCATTTACTTCAGTACTAGTGAATCCAAAATTTAAGTATTCTTCAGAATAGTTCCCTAATTTTATTTTCGGAACCATGCTCGTCTGTGTACTTGTTGATGCTTGTCTATCGTCTAATGCTCGCTTATGAGTTCTTAAAAATTTATCCATGATTCTGCATAAGTCTGTTTTCGTGAATATTTAATACGGTGAATTGTAATTACTCGAAAATATATATATTATATATATTCAAAATAGATTAAATAGCGATAGAAGGATCGACTCGAATGAGATTGCCTGGAATTGAAAAATTGGTGTCATAGAACTTTCTCCTTCTCCCTATGAGAAAATATTTATTCACATCTGCGCCGCACACTCCTAATTTAACTTTTAAAGTGACCAGCAAATCGAAACATCTCGCGAAACCATGAGAATGCCCGACATGGCGGGACGCAAGAGCAATAATAAGTTATTGCATTTTTGTTTTTTCAATGCTGAGGATATGTGTTGCAAAATGTCAATGAATTTCCATATTCTTGGTAATAGTAAAGTTTAAAATTAAGGTTGTAGTGTATGTTTAGCGCCAAATTACTTAAAATACATTATTATTGTATACATTTTATTGCATGCGGTAGGGAAGGCGGCGCAGTAAAAATCTTAATTTTTACTGCGCCACGAATACTAAAAGGTTGAAAAACACTGCTTTAACCCATAATAATTTTTACATGCTGTAAATAATTGTATGTGGCAGTCATTAAAATTTCATGAAAATTATTTTGCATTTATAATTTCTCGTAACTTTAATCTCTATCTCACACACCAGTCACAATAACGTAAACATTTTTCAAAAGCAAGAATAACAATCTTTTTCCAAATCTGTGAGGCGTACAGAAAGAGAGACAATTAGGTTCCTGATGGTGTGGAGGGGGATCTCGATTGGGTTTACGCCTGGTGAGTTTGCTGGCCTGAGATGTATGGTAAACTCATCTTGGTACTTTACCAACCACGTTCGTACATTACCAGACATTTTTCTGAAGTACATGCGATTATAATGAGGGAAAATAATGCACGTATAGGAAGAATATAGTCTTCAAGGACAGATGCATACATGTATTGATCCATCGTGAATTTGACAATGTTGAGTGAACCCAGAGAATACTAGGAAGACATTCCTCAGCTCAAATACTCCAGCCTGAATATTTGTGACAGTGTTTGCAGGGTCTTGGCTTTCAGAGAGTTTTCGTCATATAAACCAGCTTACGTCCTTCTGATGGAGCATAAAACGTGATTAACTGGGAAAAGATAGCATTCACAGCTCTGTGGATGTCTAGCTACGAAAATCGCGTGCAAATTCCTGTCTTCGTTGCCAATGAAAAGTAGTAAACATAAGTGCATGAAACATGCTTCTAGTTCATAAGAAGCATATTTCATTGAACAGTAGTTTAGGAGACAGTGACCACTTCGCTCATCTGGGTGGTCAGTTGCTGAATGGTAGAATGTCTATTCTCCTGAACTGCATTTATGACCCATCATGCACCGCATTTGACATTTTCGCTGATTTTGGACAATCTCATTTTGCATGTCTGGCATACTTTTACCACAGCGGCACACGAACAGTTCAGAAATTTAGCCATTTGGTAAATACTGCTATTCATGGCTCGAAAGCCAATGCTCATGCTCTTTTTTATGTCGGGTAAATCACCCCGTTTCTTCATTCCACAAACGATTGCAATGATTTCCAAAGCCCTCGCATTCACTCTTTATACACGTGAAACTGCAATGTGTTCTGCCATCTACTTTTTGAGATGTGTAGGATCGATTTCGAAAATACGTAGAGGTCATATTTCTGTGAGTGGAAGTATATATTTTAAGCGTGTGTATATTTAAGGTAAAATATTCCTTTTTCTAATGCATCATTATTTTCTTTTTCAATAAATGAAAACTTACTTAATTAGTTTTATGAAAACTTACTTAATAAGAATTATTTAAGCTAAATTTAAACAAGAAAAGTTTGACTTTATCCTTTGCATTCTAACAAGTTAAATTAAAAATAAAGAAAGTTGCAAAATAATAAATCAACAGCATGAAAAGGGTGACTGAAAATTAATTACAAAAATTTCGTTTCGAATAAAGATATATTGTAATAAAATATTGTACATTGGGACAAATAATGAATGCATTTACTATCAAACAAAAATGAAACATTTAAAAAAAAAAAAAAAAAAAAAAACCTTTAACTATAGCAATAGTGATTGCAATAAAATATTAACAAAAAAACAAGAAAATGTTCCGTCAAATATTGAGTTTAATGTTCAAACGACGCTTAACGACAAGAAACCATGTAGACTAGAAAAGTTAAGCAAATAATCATAAAAGTTATCTATTTCAACCCAGAGGGAGTATAAAGACAAGAAACAAACCAGAAATACTTGTGTACTTAGTTTTCCAAGCGGCTTGAAGAAAATCGGGAAAAGAAAATAGTTTTAATGATGGATCATAAGAGTCACTTTAACTTATCGTGGAGATATCACCCAACTTTTTTATCCCTAAACACCCCATTAATGGAGTCTTAATATTTAATACTGTGATTATATGTGTCCAGACATAAAATATGAATGGTAAATGTGTACAAAATTGACAGTTATTCAGATACAAATAAAATAATACAAAACCTTCACTTAGCAGTGAAAATAACTATTGGTGTTTGAAGATAATTGCCACGATTTCTTTGAAACTGAATTTTAAAAAATAATGTCAAGAAAAGGGATGAAGATGTAAGCAGAACGGATGTGATCCCTAAATATATATTTTTTCTTTGTATGCACAATTCGAACATAATTTTTTAAAACTAATTATTTTTGTAAATTAATTCCTTATAGTTTAATTTATAAGCTAGAATTATATATATATATATATATATATATATATATATATATATATATATATATATATATAATGAATAATCCATGAAATATCTTTCCTTATAAAGTGTAACAAAATAAAACAGAAATAATCAAAGTAACACTGAATTTTTCAATAAAACTAATTATTTTTAAAATAGCATAAATTAATCAATAATTTGAAATATATAAATGAAAATTAACGATTATGGTGAAGTGAATATGGTACTAGGCAGAATTTCATACACTAAATGTCATTAGAAAAGGCGTTTTAAAAGAATATAGTTCCTCCAGTAATCTTAAGGATATTACATACACATTCTTTAGAAAGATAAAAATAACAATTTCAAAATTATTAAAATTTACATAATTTTTTAATCATTTAGATAGTTTAAATTACGATTAGGTAATATTGTTTTGTTTGAAAATTCAATACTGAAAATTACTTGAATAGGAGAATTTTTATTCAAACCATCCATTCTATAGTAAAGTTTGAAATATTTTTTGCTTCTAAAATATTATATTTTTAATAACGCGGGCACTGGGTGACAAGCCCTTTCACCACCACAACAAGGCCGGGAACTACTACACATTTGGCGTTTCCCAGTGGACAGTTGTGAAGCAAATGAAGAAGGCGATTAGCATTGCTCACTTCTTACCATCTCAACTCCATTTACAGGATGGATCGCATTCATACATCATCACAGAAGAAAGGACAGAAAAACACAGAGAGAAAGTAACATCCATGTCCGAACTGGGATTTGAACCAGGGACCCATAGCTCAGGAGTCGGAAACGACTTCTACCCAGCCATCAGTCGGCATATTATTGCTAAAACATCAAAAATCTGAAATGAAACTTTTCGTTAGTACTTAATTTCAAAATTTTAAATGAAACTTTTCCCCCTTATGTTTTATTTATCTGTGCAAGCAACTGTTTTCTGGGCATTGGTTATTTTTAATTTTCCAAAATAGTTAATAATAATATTGAGTATAAAGTTTTATATTTTTTCACAAAATTTATTATTAATTTTAAAATTAAAATTTAAAGACATGTCGGCATGCAAATTAAAAGTATAATTTAATGTGAATGTTTGAAATTGTTACAGTCCCTAAAGTAATTTACCTAAAAAGTCTCAATTTTCAGAAATAATTTTATTTCTGAAAATTTCATCGATTTTTGAGTCTTGATTTCTAATTGTGCATTTAATCATAGTTAAAAGCTATCATAATATGATGCAATGATTATGATATTTTTTGTTTTCGAAAGCTATATTAATTATATCCAAAGCAGTGTTATATTCTTCACAAAGTTTTCAAACTTGTATTATCGTAAACATGTGTTTTCATGAAAAAGAACAATGCTTCAAACCCAACCAAATTAGGAAATATTAGTGTGTCTTTGAGCTTTTGCTCGAAACAAACACAAATAACATGTTTAATGCAGTGGAAAAAACTTAAAAAAATTTCCTCTCTTGAAACACGTTAACATTGTGGCAACCGTTTCCTGCAGTTACTTTAACATTGACAAATATGTATATAATACGTATATTTGTGACAAGAATAAAAATACAATAATGCTTTTTTAAAACAACAGGTTGAAAATTAGCAAAAATTTGATGAGAATATTTGCTCAAAACAAGCTAAATTAACTTTAAATAATATTCATGCACTTTTCAATAATTTATTGATAGATAAACTTAATATTAAAATCCTTGATATTGAGCAAAATATTTTAAAGTCAGTGAATTCATTTATAATTCATATTATAAAACAGAAGTGATTTAAAAATTATTTGATAACAAGTAAAAGGATACTAATATAAATATTTTATAATGTCATGAAAAAAATGCACGTTATCCAACATTTAGATATTTTACAATATTTTGTCGAATATATTTGTTTTGTAATTTTTAATAATAGACATAAAATGCACTCTCAATCACAACATTTAATTCTTATTTTGGAACTCACTACCAGTAAGAAACTATCAGCTCCACAATCATTTAGTTCGATTTCTATGATTTGTGGGCACCTATCTTTACGAGTCGTATCATTTATTGGAAGCTTTTGACCAATCAGTTCCTTAATAATACACTCTAAGGTTAAAGAATGCTATTTTTTATCTTCCTAGGCTTGTCTTTGCTTCCATTTATCTTTGACCGAATAGTTGTCCTTTTCCGAAGAATGACTGTTTCATATCAATCAATCAGCGGTTTGACTTTTGTCCCCATTCAATCTGTTTTCTTGCTCATTTACTGCTTCTTTCTTTTTTTTGCTGTTATATATTTCGAGGTGGTCAATTCTTTCTTTAATTCTTTTTTGCCCGTCGTTTCTTCATTTTTTATGGAGCAGGAGAGGAAACTTTCTTTGTTCTATACATACAAGTGGTTAACTTTTATATTGTGTAACCAGGAAATTTCTACAAACCTGCATTACTCTTAACGATAAATTTTGTTTACAAAATAATATTTTTAGATTTATCTTTTTCTAATATGACTTATTTAGTACAAAATATTTAGAAAATATTTTATTTAAAGAACAATAATAATAAATTCCCGAAAATTCAAAGGCTGACTGCCTTTGAATTTTCGGTTTTCATTTACTTCTTTTTTAATATGTTTTTTAAATAATATTACTAAAGACAAATTGCCGACTGATGGCGGAGAGATTACCGTTCTTAACTTCAAAGTAGTTGGTCCCGTGTACGAATCTGGTTCGCCCATGGATGTTCCTTTCTCTCTTTGTGTTTCTTTATCCCTTCACTTTCGGGGCGAAGATGACAGCCACTGGGTGCCTCACTATATGAGAGGCATTCATTTCCCCTAATCTAGAACAGACTACGGCTTTAAGCTAATTAACATTTTGAAAAACTTAGTTTTTAGATTGTTTTGAAAAATAAATATACATTTTATATTTTGCATTTTTTGTACCAAGATCGTAAATACAATACATGTATTTTGGGCTTTGAAATACATAAAAAATGTCAATTTATCATTCCTTTTTATATAATTATTATTTTAATACCTTTCCCCTTATAAATAATTTGAAATTAATCTGGTGTTTTTGTTATGACATTCAGATCACTTAGCAATGCTCGTAAGTTCTAATGAGAAGATTTTATCATAAAAATAGATTTTATTACAGAAAAGGACAGTACGCAGAGTATATATTATACTGTATGCGGTGAATTACGAGAGTAAATTATAAAAATGCAAATAATTTATAAATACACATTTAAAATAATCGTAAATTATTAATTGAAATAAATACTGAGTAATTTTCTAAATGGTTTATAGGATTTCTTGAGAAAAAATGATTTTTCCAAAACATTGAATACAAAAGTGCTTGATAAATGTTATAGAAAACTCAGTCTTACATATAGTTACATATTCTCAAAGTGTACTCCTTATTGTATCCGAAAAATCATTTATGCCTTAGAAAATAGAACTGATATATGTCCCTCTAAATGTTCATCAGTTTTATGAAGTGATACATAGTGGCAATCATATTGTTTTAAACATGGTATGAAAATAGCGTGTAATTAAATCCAATCTGATAGCCTAAAGGAACGTATCACTAATTGTTATGTGACAGATTATTAAACTTATCTAGCTGCATGATGTATTTAAATTTCAATAAAAATGATTTCTTTAGCGATTTTCATTCGTATTAGAAATCTGTACTTGAAATTTATTTTAAAAATATCTTAAGAAAGTCACTTTATATAACTTAAAACATCCTTCAAATATTTTCCAGCATTATATAAGAAATTTCCTATAAAATATTTGTGACTAAACTTATTGTGTTATAAGAATTTGAGTAATTTCAAACAATATTTCTCGTTTCTTCCAAATATAGCTTTCTTACTTATCAATGAATGATTTGTGATAGTGTAATGCCTTAATTACCTTTCAATGAAATTCACATAAAATACTTGTAATTTTATCTAAAATAGTATATATATATATGTATATATATATATATATATATATATATATATATATATATGTATATATATATATATCTGTGTGTGTGTGTGTGTATAATATTATATAATTAAAACTATTTCATTTGTATTGCTATAAACATAAATTATAAGAGTTTTTTTAGAAGATGGTTCTCAATGAATTGATAAATTCTAAACAAGTTTATTTACATATAAATAAAAAATATTATCCAGTTACTCTTATAGGTACAATTCTTATTCAATCAGTAATTTTAGCAAATCGTTTACCGTGAGTACTTATAATAAATATTTTACGTGATTATGAGTTACTTAATTCGAAAAATATTAATTTTAGATCAGATAATAAAAAGTAATTAAGAATTTATTTATCATCTAAAATATTAAATGTGAGAATAGAGCATAAAATCATTAAAATTTGATTATATAACATAAAAATTCAATGTGAATGCATATGTTCTATCGAATATTTGATTACATATGCTTTTATTTAATAGAGAATTTTTGATCTGCTGTTATTAAAAAATGTTTCAAAGTTTGATTCATAAATCGAACTGTGTTCTCAGTTTCTTCATGTAAATTAAAATATTTTAGATAATGCTTATTTATGTATCTTATAAGTTTAAATATTTACACTACTGGCCATTGAAATTGCTACACCAAGAAGGCGGACATGCTACAGACGTGAAATTTATACGAAAGGAAGAAGGTGCTGTGATATGCAAATGATTAGCTTTTCAGCGCATTCAGACAAAGCAGGCACCAGTAGTGACACCTACATTGTATTTAAATGAGGAAATTGTTCAGCCGGTTCCTCATACACAAATTGCATTTGAACATTGTTGCCTGGTGAAAAGTTGTTATGATGCCTCGTGTAAGAAGGAGAAATGAGTACCAGCACGTTTCTGACTTTGGTAAAGGTCAAATTGTAGCGTACCGGGATTGCGGTTTATCTTATCTCAGTATTGCGGCTCGCATCGGTCGAGATCCAATGACTGTTAGCAGAGTATGAAATTGATGGATTCAGGACGGTAATACGGAAAGCCATGCGGGATCTCAACGGCCACCTATCACTTGCAGCCGAAAAGACAGGCATATTATCCGCATGAACGTAATGAATCATGCAACCATCTTCCGAGCCGTGAGTCAGGAAAGGGGTTCGTTTGGAAGACAACAAGTGTCTGCACGAACAGTTCGACGACGTTTGCAGCAGCATGAACTCTCAGCTTTGAGACCATGGCTGCGGCTTCCCTTGACGCTGCGTCATAGAAAAGAGCGCCTTCAATGGTGTGATCAACGACGAACCTGGGCGCACGAATGGCGAGACGTCTTCTTTTCAGATGAATCCAGGTTCTGTGTACAGCATCATGAGGGTCACATCCGTGTTTGGCGGCATCGTGGTGAACGCACACTGGCAGCGTGCATTCGTCATCGTCATACTGGCCCATCATCTGGCGTGATGGTATGAGGTGCCATTTGACACACGTCTCGGTACCTTTTGTTTGCATTGACGATGCTTTGAACAGTGCACGTTACATTTCTGGTGTGTTACGACTCGTGGCTCTACCCTTTATTCGAGTCCTGCGAAACCCTACGTTTCAGCAGGATAATGCCCGACCGCATGTTGCCGGTATTGTACCGACCTTCCTTGATACGGAACATCTTTGGCTGTTGCCCTGGCCAGCACGTTCTCCAGATTTTTCACCAAGAGAAAACATGTGGTCAATGGTTGCCGAGCGACTGGCTCGTCACCAAACGCCAGTCACTACGGTTGATGAACTGTGGCATTGTGTTGAAGCTGCATGAAACATCTGTACCTGTACATGCAATCCAATCTCTGTTTGACTCAATGCCCAGGCGTATAACTGCTGTTATTACTGCCAGAGATGGTTGTTCTGTTTACTGATTTCTCAGGATCTATCCAGCCAAATTTTTTGAAAATTTTTAATCACTTGTTATTTCTACTATAATATATTTGTCCAATAAATATAATTTTGTTACCTGCATTTCTTCCTGGTATAGCAATTTTAATGCCCAGTAGTGTATATAAACTATAACAAATCGTCAATATGTTTTGTTACTCATTAATTAAAAGGAAAATGTTACAAACAGATAAAATATTTGAATTTATGATATTTTTGTTCACATAATTCAAAACTATTTTAAGAAAAGCATATAATTAAAAATCCTGTGAATGCTGTTTCTATATATGTACTATAAATTTAAGGAACTATGTGATGAGGGAATATAATATATCTAGTTTCTTAATTGAAAATTGCTACTATAGTGAACATGAGATTATTGTCAATCATATTCAATTTTTATACAGTGTCTCATTTTTTTAAAAAAATAAATGAAGATTAAACCTGGGAATTTAAGAAAATCTCGACAATAATTCATTTTTCATAAGTGTACATTTTTACCTTATGCAGACGCTTCAAATTTCACATTCGGACTCCTCCTGTTCCTTGAGTATTGAATTATCGAAAAACTCTAACAAATTTGTAGCAAAAAGTAAACTATCCCATATCTTCGGAATTTCTGAAGCTCTTCTTCAAATGCTATTCAACCGTCATGACATTCTTTGTTATCCAATCGAATTTCTTTCATGCCAATGCCGTCATCATCTCAAAAAGTGTGTAGTCTGTTGTTTACGTTATTTAAGAATTAATTAATTACTTAAGAGTGCACTTTAAACTATTTTCACATTGTAAGTAATTTTTCACTACGACAATAGATGAAGTAATAAAATGTGTTGTCATATTTTTACTTTAGCTTAAAACTTGTCCCGGTTAAAATTCAATCAAGTTCAGATTTTTGATTAAGAATATTTTTTTAAATGTTTATTTACTAAAATGGCATATATGTAGAAATAAAACTTGTCTTTGAGAAATTTTTATCTAGAATTTTATTATTTCCTCTTTTTCTGCTTACTAAACTACTAGATGATACTCTTTTCTTTACAAATTCAAAAATAATAAAAAAGATGGCGATGAAATAATGATAGACCAACAAGAAATAAATCAACATCGCTAACAATATGGCACCAAACTGGTCAGGAACTTTTAATCAATAACCACTCCAAATTAGATTACATTATAACCTCTCCTTTTTTTATCGTCCTAATATATAGTTATTAAAATATTTAATTTTTTATTACTTATTTTTTATGATTCCATGTAAATTATTTTTGAACTATTATTTTCATATAAATATATTTTTCTGTTCAAAGGAAAAAGAGAAAGCACAATATTAGATTCTAACAATAAACTTATTTTCTCTGTTACACAAGCATTTTTAAAATTTGAAATACTGAAGGAAAAAAAAAATTGTCCGCAAATATATTTGTTCAAGTTTGATTATTTAATCTAAAACTATTTTCTAATTTAATTTTAAGTATCTCTTACATAAAGTATCAATTAAAATCAGATTTGACCATTTTTTATGCTGAACAGAATAAAATGTCCTTGTGTAACCACAATATTTTTTCTTATATTTTTTTGTTCTTTATAAGGTATAAATTATTATTTCAACCCACCCCGCTTGGCAAGAACTGGAGAAATAGTGCATGCATTTTCCCGTTAATCAAAATGACGCAACATGACGTGATTACGGGATTTGAAAACTGTGATTTAAAATATTTCGTTTCTTAAAATAATTTTGAGATTTAATAAATTCGAATATCGGGATTATATATGTTTGTTTTTATTTGCATCTTTTTTGCGATTTCAAATAATTTTGGGTTTTGATATCGTAACTTCAAATGTAAATAACAAGAAATATCTTATTATTACATAATCATACGATTTTATATAATTTCGAATATTATATGATTTAGAATTTCTCTTTTTACAGCATATCACATCAGTGCAAAATACCAGAAGATAATTCCAACCAATTCATGAGGATTTATATTATAAAACATAAATAAATAAAACGTGAAAAGAAGAATGATGTCTATACAGGACTTAAAAAATATACCATTTTTTTTAAACATTCGGTTTCAATCAATCATGCCATACAGCTATATCAATGATGTGAATAATGTCGAACATTTTGCAAATATCTTCGTCTTTATTTAACCAAGTAGTTGCGCATATAGTTTAAAAAAAAGTTTTGAAATGATGTCTGCCAGGGGCTAAAAACTGAGAAATAAAGCTAAATAACTAAGGAGAATAACATTTCTAAATTCAGTTATGAAAATTAATTATTTTATGTTCTCTGACGTTTACTTTAAAGTCGCAAATACAAAAATTTTCTTGACAATTTTACATTCAGGTTCATAAATATTTCAAACATCTTTTAAAAATTTACAATTAAATCAACATTCACCGCATCTTGGACATTTACAAGTGATTTAGATTTAACTTTCACACACAATTCAATCATATCTTTTTTCACAGCTAGGCCATTTTACAATAATGGAAAAAATTTGGCTGTTTACGCGCTTATGGTACTATCATTCAATACAGGTTGTCCCAAAATGACCGCATAAACTCTACACAACTGGATTCCTCGTTAGGAGTGCATAAAGACTGCCCAAATAAGCATTCCTGTACGATCAATCGTTTACGAGAAAAATACGAAAAACAAAGTATGACGTCACCGCCGGTGTAAGAAAAAAACACTATATTGGACATATCAACAACAGTAGTTTTATATCTTTCCAGACGATAATGCTTAATACGTTTGCCGAGCATATCCCGTTATGTAAGCGCGCGCGGCATGGAATGACGTTAAGCCGCCGTTGAGCTTGTATTTAAAAGGCTTCATCTTGCAGATACCGGTAATCTTCGTATGGTGGCCATGTAATCCGGTCGTGACTACTACGACATATACTTGATGTATGGCCGATGTAATGGAAAGGCCTTTGGTTCCAGCATGATGGGCCTCCAGCGCATTTCTGTGCTTTTGTATGTGGATGGCTGGCTATGGAATACCCCGGCCACTGGATTGAACTTGAGGGTCCTGTTCTATGTCTGCGAGATCTTACACCGTTGGAGTTTTTCAATGTGGCCATCTCAAGGAACTGGTGTATCGAGAGGTAGTGCCAACTTAGACTTAGTTTCTCGTCCTCACGCTGCTTATACTTCGGTGTATCCCGCGATGCTGAATCGTGTGATAACAGCCATTCCACAGCATGCTCAAGCCTGCCTTTATATTCCAGGCGGAGACTTTGAACATCTGCTTTATATTGTGCAGATGCTGCTGTTGATGTGTCCAATAAAGTGTTTTTTCTTGCAAAGGAAGTGACGTCATACTTTGTTTTTCGTATTCTTCTCGTAAAATATGGATCGTACAGAAACGCTTCTTTGGGCAGATTTTATGTACTCCCAACGAAGAATCTAGCTGTGCAGAATTTACGCGGTCGTTTTGAGACACCCTGTATAAAACAACAAATCATAAAAAAATGATTTTTGAGGAACACAAGCGTTTTTATATTTTAAAACCAAATGATAACATAAAGTATAAATATCGTATTATTTTTTATTCTATTCAATCGTTTAGAATAAAAATCACTTGCATTTTAAAATATTTGGCAATTTTATTAATTTATTATTAATTTTAATATTATATATTAAATATTTTAAAATTTATTAATTAATTAATTTTAAAATATTTGGCACATAAATATTGAAATTTTCAAGAAAAGACTTTAATTTTCTATAAATTCAACCATTTTTGCTAAAAAACATCTTTTTATTATATTTTGATAACATTTTCGTGTGCGGATTATTTTCAAAAAAGTTACATAATAGCGGTTGCAATAGAATATTAGCCAATAAAAATGCAGTTCAAAAATTGTCTTATTAAAGAATTGTTAATGAATAGATACTTTAAATCCATTGTATTAAAGAATCCAGCTTGTCGTTGTAATCTGCTGATGTTGCTCCGCATTTCATCGTTGATGATGGGGTGGGTCAAAAAATAATTCACTTTTCATTAAAAAAAATGTTAAATATTAATCCAATTTTAAAAACAAGGAACAAAACTAAATGACGGATGAAATCTTTCATTTTTAATTGATTATGTCGTCAAATATTTTCTAATTATATAGAAATTTTCATATACAGCACAAAAGAAAATTCGCACATTATGAGATAAAATTTTATAAAAATTTCAATCATTCTGGCCGATTTAAACTAACAATAAAGCAGATTTTGTATATTTTTCGTTTTGATTTTTAGTCTGTTCTATTTTCAATGTGTTCAATTTTAGATGCAATATCGCTAAAGATTTGAAAATTTGTGATCGAATTATATTTAGAATAACAGGTAATTTTCAAGATTTTGAAAACTTTTAGTAATGGAAAAGAATTATAATTAAAAAATACTTCTTTATTACTGGTAAAAATCATGAATGGATTTTGTTTCCATCGCCTATGACACTCAAAACATTCGATGCTAAATTTCGGTTTATTTGCTACCACCCGAGGAATACGACTTAAAAACAGACAACAAATTCATCTACAAGTTGGATTCACGACAAAATCTCAATACCATATGACATGAATGAAACAGTGTCTAACGTCATGGATATTTTAAGCCAATGAGAGTTGTAGCAAAATGGCGTAGTATGATCTCAACTGAAACGAAAGAAACGACCATTTAAGGGTTAATAATAATAAGAAAAATATTTGACTAACAAAGAAATAACCACCAGCAAAAACAAATAAGCACCAGATACAAGCAACAAAAGCTCAGTCATACGAGTACAATAAGCCAAATTTACTTTTTATTCCAAGTACTTCCAAAAAAAAGTATAGAAAAGAAATAAGTGTCTTAAGAAAAAAGTATTTATACACCATGTAAAAGGAATCACTAGTTTTTGCAGAAAAATGTCGTTTCTAAAATGTGAAGTATCGAAATTATCTATATAAATGTGGTAAACCATTTTTCACCAAGGCATTGTTGCCTTTACAATCAGACAAAAGCGGAACATTTTCAAATAAAACAAGAACGATTTTCTTTATTCGTAGCAATTTCGATTGCGAGAAAAGAGTGAGAAAAAGGAAGGAGAAATTGCTCTAAGTAGTGGGTTTAATGCTCAGTTGGCACTTCGAGATAGCAAACCATGTTGACTGGAAAAGAGAAACAAGCTTTCAGAGAGGTTATCCATTACACAAGGGGAGTATAAAGTCAAGAATCAAACGATATTTGGTGCTTCACGCTACTAGAAGAAAATCGAAAAAAAGTAAATTTGACCATGCATTATAAATGTTACTTAAATTTATTCATAAATAACGGATGCGCTCTTTTTCATTTTCAAGCAAACACTTAATGAATGGAGTCTTAAAATGTAATAAAGTGATAATATATGTTCCAAACACGAAACTTTAGTCCAAGTTTTCAAAGAAAATGATTGCTTGTAGCTATTAATAAATAGGTATGAAATTTTCTCTCTCACACACACATTTAACACATTCAATGATATATTAATTTTTGCAGCAGAATTACTAAGATATTGATATAATCAACGGATGCGAATGATTATTATGATATAATTATAATTCATAATTATTTTTGTACCTAATGCAAAGAGTTATTAATTATTCTTAATTAAATTCAAAGCATTTCCCTATTGAACCCTAATTTAAAAATAGCAAAATTTTATATCAATAATTTTATTTAAAATTTTTGGATTAATTTTATTAAATTATATATAGATGTTATAACTTGCAATTCATTATTTTCATTTAACGGAATACATCAAAATTATCTGATTTTTTTCTATAATAATTAATTACATACAAATAAATTGTAATTAAACTGTATACAAATACATTGTAAATTGTATACAATAATAACATACTTAATAAATTGCATTCAAATATAATGTAAAATATATATATGAATGTTATAAAATTTACAACAAAGAACATTCCATTACTTGTAAGAGAGAGAAAACGTATGATACGTTATTAAAAAATATATTTCCTAAATAAAAAATTAGTTTAATATACCAATCTTTGTGGAATATTAAATCGATAATAAAAGGATAAAAAAAGTTTTATGCAGTTTACATTGTTCAATTTATCATGTAAAATTCAATTTATCATTATAATTTCATAATCACACCTTAACCTACTTTAGGGGTTGGCGTTATAGGCAGAGACTCAAGAGAAATAGCCCCTTCAGTCAAATAGCCAATCTGAACATAGGTAAAGATGTCGTAAAACTACATCATCTGAAACAATGTCTTGACCCATCGGACGATCTAGATGGTGTCATTTTCCATCCGAATTTGCCGGTTCCTGTAAATAAACGATCTGATATTCCCGATTATCTGAGGCAGGTAGCACTACAGAGAAATGGAGAAACACCGACCGATGTCATACAGGTTTATCCGGATGCCAGTAAAGATGAATTCATTCGTACTGACAGCGGAATTTACATCAAGCAGCAATATAGTGTCTTAAGGCTCAAAAAGAGAATTCCTGATTAATGCTTGGTGTTCGGTAGGGAGCTTATTGGCATAGAGGAAGCCCTGGACTCCTTGAATTCATTTCCTCGTGGAGCTGAGATTTGGATTTTATCTTATAATAAAAGTGCAATGCAGCATTTGGCCAGATGGCAACAAGTGAGAGACAGGACTGGGGTTTCAATACTTCAAATGTTAAAACGGATGTCCGTATCGCATCATATTCACCTACAGTAGATTCCTTCCCACGTGGATCTCGAGGGGAATCAGTTTGCGGACACTTTGGCCAAAGCTGGTGTGATTGATGACGGTGTGCTGTCGGCACCTCTCACATTTCAGGAGATTCACTCAAAGATTAAGCACGAGAATAAAACAACTTGGATTGTCCTTCCAGAGCATCATTAGTACCGCTGCTTGCGCCCAGGTGCTTCCCTAGTTACTGGTCTTAATAGACAAGAACAAACGGCTATTGTTCGTTTCAGAAGTGATCATCTTAGTAACGTGAAGTTCGTCAAGGATACGAAGATATTCGAAATTTACTGCAAGTATTTAAATGAACAGGCCTCTGCTGATCATATTCTTCAATGCCTCACACTCTCCGGGAGAGATCTGA
Organism: Latrodectus elegans; assembly: GCA_030067965.1. Classification (NCBI taxonomy): domain Eukaryota; kingdom Metazoa; phylum Arthropoda; class Arachnida; order Araneae; family Theridiidae; genus Latrodectus; species Latrodectus elegans. The sequence goes on from CM057813.1 coordinate 4,498,936, forward strand.
CAGAAAATCCACTTATGGTGCTGGAATTTTTGAAGGTTTACGCGCTCATGGCCTGGTCTAGAGCAGCTGACCTCAGAGGCATGCAAAAACAACAAATTTCTTATTAGAAATTTGTATTGCAATAGTTTGCAGGACAAAAATGTATTTAATAAAAAACTTTATTTCAAAAAATTTCAAAATTTTATGTTTTATCATAAAATTTGTATAAGATTATCTCCCATTAAAATGCTATCTACAGAAAAAGCCATATTCTTGAAATCAAGCATTTTATTTTATTCTAATTTATAAAGTTAAAATTGTATCTTTTCAATGCATGATTGATATTGCTATAAAATATTTTCTGTCTAGAAATAATTTGTTTTTATTTCGAAATAGAGTTATTAGAAACACTATTTATAAAATTTTATATTTATACACTTAAATTATTGGTATTTTTGCATGAAAAAGTATTATACAGATTTTATTTTCATTTTACCATGTATTCCTATCTTGTTTCTAAGTAAATGAAAAATATAAACTGTAAATCAAGCATTAAAACCATTGAAAGGTAGATCCATAAGACATTTATTTTAAAAAATCCAGGGGTCATAGGTTCAATTCAAATGAATGCAGTGAATATATGGATGAGTGTGTGTTTCTTCTACAACACATTGGACAAAACAAATCCACGGAAACAAAATATTCAAACTCTTAATCTATGAAACATAATAATACAGCCACATACCTTCGAAAAAATCTTCAAAAAACTTGATGTATGCTTTAAAATATAATTTGTTTCTTCATTAATTTGATTATAATTATAGAATTAAATAAAAATGTATAAAGGAAAAGGAAAATAAATATTATTTTCTAAAAAATATTTATTTAACAATATGTAGATATTTGTTCCGTATTATACTTACATGTTTAAATAATATATATATTATGTTTAAATAATATAAATTATGCTAAAATAATAAATTTCATGGAAATTGTATCAAATTATTAGTAAATGAATCTGTTAACATTTAAACATTAGATATTTTAAGCAAAATCTTTAAATCATTTATTTTTTATAAACAAGAAATTGTTTTGGAAGTCATCCAAAAGAATGTACTAGTAATATGAGCATAATTTTAGTGTTTATCTTTTTCAGGAGAAAGAGCATTTGGATATCAGTAAAAATAATTCCGCCATATGTTGGCGAGGATATTTGTTTTTAAATGTTTAACAATGACTTCAAGAATGCTATTATTCTACATTTAAGTCTTATTTCGACAGTTAATATAAAAATATAATATACTGCATTATATGTTTCATTTTGTTCTTCAATAATTGGACACTTATCTTTAAGTATCGTCGCATCATTTATTGGGAGCTAATTCGGGTATTTTTACCTTGTTTTGACGAATCTTTCCACTTATCACAACCACTAAGAGTAAGGAAGGTGCTTTTTTACTCCCCCAGGCATTTTGCTTCCATTGCTCTTGGCCGAATAGTTGTTCTTTTCGAAAGTATGCCTGCTTGATTTCAATCAATCACCGCTTTGGTTCTGTTTACCTTTTACCATGTTTTTTGTCCATTTACCTTTAGTTGTCTCTCTTAGAATTTCGAGGTTGTCAATTTTTTTCTAGTTTCTATTTTTTCGTTACTGCTTATTTTTTTGTACTGAAAAATATTCTTCTTCATTGCAAAATAGTGGTTTGCTTACATATCATAGAACAGGCAAAGGTTTCTGCCTTCTTATTTTTGTGTAAGAAAGATTTTTTGATACACATTCATACAAAAAGATTCTTTTTAGTACAGGGGATTAAAATTATCATTTATTTTATTAAAATGAATATTAACAGGACTTTCCAGATAGTACACATCCACTACATTTCATTTTAAGATTTAGTAATCATTTTACATGTATTCTTCATATGCAAGATTTCTAGGCAATAATACTATTATAATACTATTATGTGAAAAGAAATACGTTTATGTTAATCATAAATTTATAGAATAATCTAAATATTTAAAAAGTATTATTTTTAATATATATATATATATATATATATATATATTATATATATACATATATATGTATATATATATACATAATATATATATATATATATATATATATATATATATATATATATATATATATATATATATATATATATATATATATATATATATATATATATATATATATATATATATATATATATATATATATATATATATATATATATATATATATATATATATATATATATATATATATATATATATATATATATATATATATATATATATATATATATATATATATATATATATATATATATATATATATATATATATATATATATATATATATATATATATATATATATATATATATATATATATATAATTATAAACATAGTATAATTTTATATTTTTCATTTTTATCTGAGCTGATATTAAACAGATGATAAATAATTGAGGATAATAAATTATATAATTGTATCGTAATTTGAATTTTTCCTAATTCTCCATGTAATAATTAATGCTCTAAGCATTAATAATTTCCTCAAAAACAAAGAAAATATCTCATACGGGGATTATAGATAGAACTTATCATATAATTTTTTTATTGTCTACAAGAATGTAATAATTTCTGATTAATTAAAATAATTGCACTATAAAGCATTAACAATAGAATTATCAAAGTGTAAATAGTGTAATTACAAAAGATTGCCAAATTTTCTTAATATTGCTTTGAAGGCAAAATTCCTTATTTTTAGAGTATACCAATAATGCTGTTATATTTATTACAATAAAAATATAAGTTATTTCTGCATTTCAATTTTTGTCACACAAAAATATTAAAATTATTTTTTTTAAATATTGTAAATAAATTATTGTTTTATCTTAAAGCTACTTCGGAAAATTTTCGGTATTCACAAATGTAATTATATACACATATAATGTCATAATTAGTCAAATTAATTCCCACCAAAAAATCAATAGAAGTTAATCTGCATATAATGTTTGATGTACCGGGTGATTATAATTAAAGTCCCGATTTTAAAAAATCGATAATTTTAAAACTACTGGTCAGAATGACTTGATATTTTAGCAGAACAATCGTAAGGCAATGGAATTTTATTTGGTGAAGGAAAAAAAATATTTCTAAAATGTGCAAATAGTTAGCGTTGTTAGCGTTTACATTGTTTAGATATATGCAAATTACTAATACGTGACATGCGCACATGAGACTTAGCTGCCATTAAAATGCAGAGCACCAGCTCTTTGTCTAAATGCTTCATCATGACTCTGACTTTGAAGGATCGCGCTCTGCTCTTGAATTTTTTTTTTATAAGAACGATGACTGTGCACTTACAGCTATTAGGAAGTTTCGGACATTAAAATCCATTAAATGGGGTCCAATAACCGCAAAAGGTCTGCGAAAAATGATTGCTAAATTTGAAGAGACCGGTTCATTTGACGTTAAACGGGGTAGAGGAAGAAAACCAGTTTCAGATGAGGCAGTGAAAGATGTGGCTACAGCATTACAAGAACAGGTTAACAGTGATGTTGGAATCAGCAGTGCACGGGGAATCGGCCGAATGCTGGATATGCCGAACAGCACGGTGCGTAAAATCCTACTGAAGATCTTGCTCTGTTATCCGTATAAGATAACTCATGAGCAGGAGTTGCTACCGGCTGACCTGGAAGCACGTCAATCTTTTGCACTGCAATTTTTTGCCCGGATGGAAGTGGACAACGGATGGCCATGGAATATTCTGTGGTCTGACGAAGCCCACTTTCATTTGCAAAGTTCTGTAAATACGCAAAATTGCAGGATATGGGCGATCGAGAATCCGTCCCAGCTACAGCCATTACCTCTTCAGTCTGAAAAGGTTACTGTGTGGTGCGGAATAACGGCAGCGTTTATCGTTGGTCCGTTTTTCTTCGAGGAGATCACACCTGCGGGTCCCGTTACCTGCACCGTTACTGGCAAGCGGTATGAAACACTTTTGCGTAACCATGTCCTTCCGGCACTTCAGCAGCGTCAGTGTGTGGATCGCACAATATTCATGCAAGATGGCGCTCCTCCGTACATTGCTACTCCTGTGAAGTAGCTACTGAGTTCTAATTTCGGCGATGAAAGGATAATAAGCCGTCATTTTCCATCAACGTGGCCACCACGTTCCCCCGACTTAATCCCGTGTGATTTCTGGCTTTGTGTGTACCTGAAGAATGTTGTTTAGAGCGGGAGTTTTCAGAATCTAGCCGAATTGAAGGCAAGCATCACACACCACATCCATTGCATCAGTACAGATACCCTCCGATCTGTTGTGAAGCATGCCGTTTTGCGCTTCCAATTAGTAGTGGAACAAGGCGGAAGGCATATCGAACAACTTATGCTTTAATCATCAGCAAGGTGTTGATCCCATGAAGCTCTTTTTTTGTTATAATCGCTGTTGTCGCTGTATTCTTGTCTTTTCGCTAATAAATCTTTAGTAAATCCCTGAACTCTATTTTTTTTTTTTTTTTGCTAACAACCTTTCTGTGTTTAACGAATACATTTTTGGACTTTCCTCCTGATATTACCCGGACAGGGCCATCTATCAGCACATTCCGGAACTATTTTTTTCTTTCGCCAAACAAAATTACATTGCCTTACGATTTTTCTACTAAAATATCAAGTAATTCTGACCAGTAGTTTTAAAATTATCGATTTTTAAAATCGGGACTTTAATTATAATCACCCGGTATATTGGAATTAACTTTGGACAACATAAACATTTATTAAAAACATATAACAATTTATTAAGAACATTTTTTAAGGGAAGATAGAACTAATTATTTTTTTAATTTAGGTAGTAATATTAACATGATATTAATATTATTTATAATTATATAAATGATATTAATTAACTTTAATACTTAAATATCAAAATTAACACCTTATTAAAATACTTATTAGTTAGGTATTCCTATTCTTTGTAATTAAACTTGAATCTTGTAAATTTTTCAAGGGCATATCAATAAAAATATTTTTTAAATACATTGCAAATGGGTTGTTTTGAATTCTAGCTCTACAAGCAGTTTTTTTACTTAACGATAAAAATATTTTATTAATCATTAATTCCCAAAAATATCTCTTCGATTTAAAAACATGATTTCGAATTATTTTATTGTTCCTATGATAATAGAAATTGATTACAAAATATTAATACAAAATGTTAATTATATATTTCTATGATTATATTTATAAATTTAAAATATATTTCAAACAATATTACCTACACTTATTAAATAATTGTTTTAACAAAGAATATGAAGCAGTTGTCATTTATTTCTACTATTTAATTTTGGCTTAGTTGAAATGAAATGTAAATTGAAGACATTGATAACGAGATAAACTTGAATGTAACACATTTTTAGAAAAATGCTTTCTGTCTGAATTAAATTCGTGAGTATCAAATTTCATTCCTAAATTATACGGATACGAATATTTTTAGAAAAATTCTAACCAATTTCAAGCACTTAGTATTCAATCTTAAACATGTTAAACTCATTTTATATCACTTGAAGCTTGTCTTAAAGCTTTTTCAATTGCTTTGAGATTGTTGTTTGTTAATTAGGGAGCAATAATATTTATACAAAGCATCTGATCATCAAAAATATATGTGTAATCTCTTTAATTAATAGTGTAAAATGACATATTTTTGTAAAAAAAAATGACCATGTCAAATGCATGTGAAGTCTTACGATTATTTTAATTTAGGGTTTATTTATTTACATTAGTATATTATAATCTACTCATTTTATAAAAGAACTTTTGTTGTAACAGTAAGTAAATTTATTGAAACTGGTGCCTCGTTTATATTTTTTAAAACAAATTTCCCTTAAATAAAATTAAATTATTATGATTAAGCAAAAAATTCTTTTGAATGGAAGCATTGCCTAATTTTAATAACAGCTAGCAATTGGTGACTAACCTTTCGACACAACGAAGGCGGAAACTGAAACGAATTTGTTGTCTCCTAGAGAGCACCTGTGAACTAATTCACGGAGGCCAGTAGCATTACCCACGACATACCATAGCAAACCCGCTTACAGTGTGGGCCACATTAATAAAATATTTTAGAAGAAAGGAAGGACACAGAAACACAGAGAGAAAGTAAAATCCATGTCCTAATCGGGATTCGAATTCGAGACCCACAATGTAAACGTTCCTGACACCACAGCTCAGGTGTCAGGAACGTTTACATTAACTAAATAAGCATTCTATAAATTCTTATAAAATGTAATATTTATTTACCAAAATGTCCTACAAAAATTTGCTTAGGCCAATTTTTATGAAGGAATATTCAGTTATTATCCTTTTCTGTCTCGTGAAAACTATCTGATAAAATAATTTACCTTAAAAATACTGAGAAAGGAACTCTAGAAGAAAGTCATTTGACACAGCAAAAGCACTACCGATACAGATACTATATGCTAAAACACAGCATTACAAGAAATACGGTCACATAAAAGATTCGATTTACTCGGAACTATGACCGAGTCATACATGTGCAACAAAGTAGAAAAACTTACCATTCCAACCACTTCTAGAAATCAGATAATGGAAAGAAAGGAAAACTGCAAAAAAAAGGAATCAACAGCATGGAAAAGATAACCGAAAGCAAATAACTAATTTATTTTTCCAAGAAAAAGATATCCTTTCAAAATGAAGCATACAAATGATCCAGATAGGTTGTGGTAAAATATTTTACAATAGAATAAATATCGTCTTTACAATTAAAAAAAAATTCCAAATGAAAAAAAAAAATCTTGGAATCATAGCCAACATTTTCTTAAAATCACAGAAATAAATTTACTTTATTTTAGTGATTGTCAGAAAATATGGCGACAAAAGAAAAATTGCATCAAATATTGGGTTTAATGTTCAGATGAAACTTGAAGATAAGAAACCGCGTGGACTGGGTAAGCGCGTGAAAGAATATGTGATGTAATTTATCTCTTTCAACTAGAAGAATGTAAGAAAAGAATCAAAAGAAAAATACTTGTTTTTTATTTTCCTCACTGCTAGGAGAAAGTAATCGGAAAACGAAATTACTTTTGACTACGTATTATAAAAAAGTCACTTTAAATTATTTCTAAATTGTGGAGATAACACCCAGTTTTGTTCTAGAAAATTCCTGATAGATGGAGTCTTCATGTGTATTATTGTTATAATATGTTCCAGACAAAATATAAGTCTTAAATTTAAAAAAAAGGAGTTGCTTTTAAGCTTTTAATAAAAAGTAAGTAATTTTCATTTTCACGCTAAATAGGAACATTAGTTTTTGCTACAGAATTACCAAGATTTCGATATAAATAAATTTAAGTAAATGATGCAGTATAATAGAAGGTACAAAGTTATTTGCAAAGTGATTAAGATCTCATAATATTATATATTATTTTTATGTATACAATGTAAGAAAAAGAATAATACTATTGATTTTTAATTTAACATTAAAAATTATAATTCTAAGTGAATAAAATTTTAATTCAATCATTAATTTTGTTAATGTATCAAGCAAAATTATTGAAGTATATAGAAAAATCATTTCCGTACACAACTGTATAAAATATACTTTTAAAAAATGAAATAAATTTTGTCATAATTTTGTTTTTCAATAAATAGTTGCCTTAAATGCAATACAAACGTATTAATAATCTAAATTATGCAAATATATATTATTGATGGATTTAAAACATTTCATCAAAACAGTATTTTTCTCGAAAAATAATTCATTCAATTTCTTATAAAAAATATATTATATGCGTAAAGAAAAAAATCAGCGAGATTTTCTTAATTAAAGAAATAATTATTTTTAAAATATATTAAAATTTTGTTTATTGGTCTTTGAAACACATAATTAAATATTCTGCGGTATAACTATTTAAGCACTTTGCATTACTAAATTTCTATTAATTTAATAAATTGTAGCCAAATATTATGTTTATAATAACCAAATTATCATAAGTAAAATACTTATAATTATAAAAGTTCATTTGTATGCAAACTCAAAACATCCATTCCACTGTAAAATATATAATTAAAGTACATTATGTTTGACATAATCTTGCACTAATTAATATTTTAATAAATATTGTTCTGTAGATTTTCATGGAAAAATTACCTATAATTTATAATTACTTTTTATTTTTTATAAAGAGAAAATATGACAAAATACTAGAAATATAATATTTATTCAAAAAAGAGCAAATAACTATAAGTAACAAAGTTATTTTTTAATCTACAATAAATATTAAAGTGTACGAAGTATTCTGATTGGCATCAAGATCATTAGCTTCTGTTTGTTTGGCCAGTAAATGGGTCTACTATGACCTTCAAAGGAGAATTTATTTGACTTTATAAATATTCATATTTAAATAATTTAGCAGAATAAAACACAATAGATATTACAAAGTGTAAACTTATCAAAAGTATCATATATATTAATACTATTTTTGGCATCTTTATTAAAATGTTAAAAAAAATTTTAATTATTTTGTTACAGCAATATTTTATCTTTCTTTATTTTCATCCAAAAATGTTCTATCGATAAATATATAAAAAAATGAGTAAGAAAGCTATTTTAGTTAGTCATTTTACTTTCACAAAAAAATAAAAATCTTATTGTTTTCTTTATTTAATTAACATATAATTTCATGTTTATCACGTAAAGTTTAAAATAAAACTGGCCTCAAAAAATGTTTAATAGCATGCTTAGTAAAATTCAGTATAACGGTCCTATAATCTAATTAAATTTGTAATTAGAAATAATCAACCACTTAGTATAATACTTATAAATATATTTACAGAAGATTCTCCTTTTCGCTCAATTATAATAAAAGTTCATATATACTACCCATTATAATTTGCAATCTTAAATTGAAAAACTACAATACAAATTAATATTTTAATAAAAATGTAGTTCATTAAATCGAATCCAATTTTTTATTTATCCAGTTTTAACCCCATTTATAGTATTCTATTAAGAATATTTTCCTTGTTTCCACATAAAATAAAGGAATACATTTTGCAATAAAATTAATTTAAGGATTATATTGTGTAATACTTATTATATATATATATTACATAAGTCTAAAATAAAATTTAAATATTTGAAAATAAAGTGTTAAATATTACCATGAAGTCTTATAAGCATGTTCACAAATAATACATTTTACCTGCAATATATCTGCATATCTCCCTCATACTGAAAGTCAGATGGAATACTTAGAATTAAATAACTGTTCTGAAATCAGAATTGAATATCCTCAATTAAAATCAAACAGTATACTAGTAAAAACGGAAAATACTGCATTAAATATACATTTCAAGTACCAGATTTGTAAGTATTTTTCATTAAAGTATACTTTAGTAAATCTAAATTTAATGATAAAAGTAATTAAATATGGAATACATTTATACATTTTATAATCACATTGTTTCAAAAGTTTTATTTTCTGGAGTATATTTTTATTGTTTATTCAAATGTCTATTATAAAAAATCAATATTTGAAATACTCAAAAACCTCAAATGATACTCAAAATGGAATGTTCCAAACATTTGACAATGTTTTTCATGATAGCATTTCAAACAGGGTTTTTAACTATTTTTATAAAAAGAATAAAAATAATGTAAAAAAGATTGCTTAAATGGTAATTGTGGTTTTAATTATTATATAATAATTGATAAAATAAAAAAACTGGGGTAAAATATAATTATTAAATATACTAACCATAAACCTTTTAACTAAATACACATTTAACAGTATAAAGTTAATTAAAATCAATGTTGCAATTCTTATTTAATTTTATTTTGAAAGTATTCCGTAAGTTTTGTTAGTAAATGTTAATACCAATTTTACATGAAAAAATATATTTCTTTTAAGAAGATTCCTTAAATAAAATGAAACTCATTTTAGTTTGAAAAAACTGAAACATAACTTAAGATTTCGAAAATTCATACTCATAGTTTGTTTTAATAAGTAACTCAATTTTAATAATGTTTCAAAAAATTAATTTTTTAATTTCAAGTTTTGCTTTTATGATATTCATTAATATTTAAAATAATATAATGATTATAAAAAATAGTTGTCTTAAATATAATACAAATTAAATTAAACTAGAATAATTATGAAAATGAACTTTCAAAATGCTCACTTTTCTATCGCACATTTTAAAATTAAAAGTAAAAAGTGTGAGCTCTTGCAAAAATATTATTTTTAAAATTCTAATAAATTACAATTAAAATTTACAAAAGTAATTTGGAATTATTCATAGAATATTCAATTTTATATATACACAAAATTTCTCACACTTTATTTATATATTAATATCGATACAATTGCTTCAGAACAAATTTATATATACACACACACACACACACCCACACACACACATATATATAGATATATATATATATATATATGTGTATATATATATGTATATATATATATATATATATATATATATATATATATATATATAAGATCAAATTAAAAGCCGCTGAATCTAAGGAACTCGAGTATTTTCAAAACGGGCTCTAATTCCCTTCTCATGTAAATACATTTCTTAAGAACCGAAATATTTTCTGTTAAAATTGAGCATATAAATAACAAAAAAAAGAATAAATATTCAATAAGTACCCGAAAAAATATATGTAGTATTAGTCTAATTTACACAATACTACTATTGCACATAATTATGATACTATTGTAAAGATATGAATAAAATTATGGATAAATACAATTATGATCTGAGTTGCTAACTGTTGATGTTACCAGGAATTAAAGAGAGAAACAAATGATTAAACTTTTCCGGGAAGCAAGCTGGTGATTGAGCTAGAACTGGTAAATAATTAAAGAACAAAGGATCAAAATTAACTGAACTGAGAAAAGAGATTTGAACTGTGAACTGAATAAATAGAATTGAATTGCGAAACGAGATTTGAACTGCTGATTCTGCACCGACCGATGAACTGCCTCAGAGTGTAATCGCTGATTGGTGCACTACGGGCGGTTACAATTAAAATGAAGAAATAATGCTAGTAAAATGTAGTTCATTCTTTCTGAGTCATCATTCACTCACTTTAAATAAAGAAACGGTTCTTGAGAACCAGTTCGTAAAGTGATCACCCAACTCTTATCGAGAATGATACTTAACAGTCAAATCATTTATATCATTTGAAAGAAGTTTACTGAGAAATTAGATGATTTAAGAATCAATTTCCAAACATAGAATTTGGCTTTATTTGCATATATTAGTCACTAAATAGTCATTTTTTGCACACGAGAACTAGCTAGACTGAGATCTACAGCTTAAAATGGATTCAAAACCATTACAAGTTCAATATGGGATTCAAACAGACAAGTTGATGAACCGAAGCAAGAATACGTGCTCGTTAAATCTGTGGAATCGAAAATCATGTGATCGGTCATTGAGCAGTTCCAATGGTTGTAATGTTGTTAAGAAAATTTCCTTCCCCTCCAGACCAATGTCAAAATTGTGGAAGTTGATCCTCTGGTGGTGCCATCTGTCGGAGGAGTATTTGAGCAAATTCGTACTTTCAGCTTTGTGGTGCTCTGATTAAACGAAAGACGCACTCTACTGACTTAAATTAACATAGAGCTTGACTAAACTAGAAGTCGTAAGTAACAACAACAACCAAAGCATATGGTTTAACCATAGGCTATCAGCTAAGTTTATACACAAGAATACTTTCCGATGTTAAAAAAATTGAAAATAATTGCTTATGCAATAATATATGTATTGACTTTTACTAAAAGAAATGCGAAGTTAACTGAATTTTTACGTTATTTTAAGTTGTAAAATTGACGCTGTAAATCGATATAACTTTAATATTTAAATTTTATTTTAATAGAATATTTTTTATATTTTCCAACTATGAAATGTTTCTGATAATCAGATATGGAATTTTTTCTGCATTTAGAAGTACCGTTGTGAAAAACTTTAAGATTTACATAGTGACAAAATACAGCAAATAAATTAAATAAGAGTAAAATTTATTGCTTGCTATAACATTGTAGTGAGATTTCAAAACGCTAAATATGCAGAATTAGTGAATGATAAACAATGATAAACATGGATTCTAACAAGAAATTTTAAATTTCTTACTTAGGTCACTATATGAAATTAAATTTTTTTCATAAATTAAAATGTCTTTTATTTTTTATAATTTTTTAGGGAACTAGGTATTTAAAATTATTTAACACAAATTATTGTATATATTATATTGCATATATTATATTATGTATATTATATATATATATATATATATATATATATATATATATATATATATATATATATATATATATATATATATATATATATATATATATATATGTATATATATATATATATATATATATATATATATATATATATATATATATATATATATATATATATATATAGTTGTTTATTTTTTATGTAATATACTTAAATTAATATATTAACTTAGCATATATATAAGTACTAATAAAATAAAATCCTAAAATTGAATATGTTTAGCCTGAACTTAGATTATGTATTAAAATAAAATATCAATACAAAATTTCCTTTATAATCAATATTATTTTGCATTACAACTAATATACAGGTTTTTAACTAATTAATTAAAATACAAATTGAGTTTAATGTTCAGTTTTTATTAAATTATAATTTTGACATTTGATATTAGCAAATTTAATTTAGAAAATTTTCTGAAATATCATGGAAATGTCTCACTATTTTAAAATCTTCAAGTATTAGCAACCAACATTGTATCTTGATATTGCTTGAAAATTTCTAAACAGTTATTTATTATTAGCGCTTTTGTTTGCAGAATCTGCTATTCGAAATACATTGAATTAACTAAATATTGCGCTGAGATACATATGCAACATTATCAATTCATGGACTGCTAAATTATATCTAAATAACATATTGTTTGAGTTTAAATAACTTCAATAATATTATTTAGATATAATATTATAATAAATAATGTTAATTAGATACGATTTCACAAATCTGACTGATAATTGAGTTTCTAGCGTTTTTTACTCTTACGCTGTGGGTCCCAAGCTCGAGTCCCGGTTCTGGCAAGAATGCAAATTTATCCCTGTATTTCTCTGTCTTTTTTTCCTGAGATCATATGTGAATGTGATCCATCATACATAAAAGTGTTTGTGGTGGTATGGAGTGAATAATGCTACTCGACTTCGTGATTTGGTTCACAGGTACCAACTGGGTAACGACAAATGAGAAATATTTTTCGGCCTTTTTGTGGTGAAGAGTTAGTCACCTTGTGCCCACCTTTATTTAAAAAGCTTAAGTACACTGAATAATGAATATATAATATAATTTATTAAAATTAAAACTACATAACTATAGATTGCCTTCATATGTTTTTTTTAACTTGAATTTATATATTATACTTTAGATTAATCAATATTTTGGCACTGAGTAAAGAAAATCTAAAACATTTACATTCTTATAAACTATTGCCCCACAAAACATTTAAATAGAAACTCAAATATTGAACATTATTAGCTTGCAGCAGCATTGTAATTTCCTTGGTAAATCGCTCAAAACCTAACACAATTTTCTCTTGCGTAAAGCATCCACTTACATGATTAATTTAAGTGAGGAAATGTGTGACAGGCTTGCTCCACCAATAAAACTCCTCCCAAGTCACCGATATGCAACAATGCATGTTTATCACGAAACGTCATCCAAATACGCAATTAAGGATGCACTTTGGGTGTAAATTCTATCGGAATTTTATAATTAAATCTGAATTGAAACTACTCTTTTGATTACGTAAAGTGACTGAACTTAAATTTATTGCATTCTGTGCTATAAAACTGTGTCACTCCTATAAATAAATAATAAAATATTCTTAAAGAATATTATTTTGCCACATTTTTCTTTTAAAAATTGAATTTATCATAAATGTTTCGCAATATTTTTAAAAAAACTCTAGATCTTAGAATTTAAGAAAATAAAATTATTTGAATGAACATTTCTTTCTATTAAATGTGTATATTATTCTGACAATATAAATACCATGATTATATATATCTATATATATATATATATATATATATATATATATATATATATATATATATATATATATATATATATATATATATATATATATATATATATATGTATACCTTTTTGCAAATTTTTAACTTGTTTTGACGTATAAGCAATAAAATTATTGATTGAACTTCGATTAAACTTTGAACTGTGTTTGAGAACATTTTTGCCAAACCGGATTTCAAGACTTATTTGATTCAATGCCAAATAGAATTTTTGAAGTAATTAAAGTAAATAGCAGAATAGACTTTCATTTTTATTATTTATATAGAACTATCCTACATTTTTCAAACAGTATTATGTTTTTTAGTTATTTTTTAATAGTAATAAGCAATAAGTTTTTTTTTATTTTATGTTATAGATATAGTTATGGGATTTTGAATAAGTTTTCATGTGTGTTGTAAAAAACTATTTTGTTAAAATTCAAGCTTTTCCTCTAATTTAAAAAAATCCTATTGTCCTACATTTGGCTACATTTTGCTTCAGGATATATATATATATATATATATATATATATATATATATATAAGAGAGAGAGAGAGAGAGAGACATATTGTAAATTGTTTTTAAAAATTAAGAGGATTGATAATAAACATCCAGACATGCAACAATTACATAGAAAAATAAAGTCGCATTCAAATCTGAGAAGCAGAAAAGAGGAATTCCCACCCTCCTGACAGTGCTTGCCCAACACTTACAACAACTTAGGTGTACTTGAAATTTGCACTTGTAGAGCTATTTTATTGTGATAGTAGTGATACAAATGATTATGAGCCGTATTTCAACACATGATATTTTAATAAACAATTATGCCCGTTCCTTTTCTTAACCATAAGCTTATTATACATCTACATTTCCCAACGTTTACCGTAAAGACACATAACACATCACTAAATCTCCTGAAGCAAATATTTATTGCAAACCCAAAAGTCTCTAAACCCTGTATTGGAACATCAATAATTAGGTAATTTTAATGACATCATTGGCATTATCTGTCAATTCATCACAATAAAAATTCCATGTCTGGTTATTTTTAAACGATTTGCTTAATTGTTATCATGTTTTAACCCATCTAATACTTGTCTGCATGTATTCGATAAAATCATTGGACATATTAATGTATCTTAATGCTGCAATAATAGCATGAATTCTTAGAAAAAATTGTTTT
>CM057813.1:4519240-4521740 GCA_030067965.1 Latrodectus elegans
GAACAATATGAAATAAAATATATTACACTTGTTTTAATTTAGGTTAGAACGAGATAAGACAATATTATACCCAAATATATAAGAAGTTATTTCGGAAAAACAAAAAATGTGGTTTTAAACATTGTAAACTTTCATTTTTAGCAAAAATTAAATAGAATCATTAAATAAATGAAATCTAGTAAAAATGATTTTTAGAAAAGTAAAGATTAGTCGGTAGGAAAAAAAATTCAAGCAAATGAAAATTCAAAACTTAGAAGATATATCTCTAGATAAAAATTGAAGTTAATTCAATAACATTTAATAAATGTCTCCATTATCACATCAAAAATATCCAGAATATCCATGAAGTAAATACTTTAAGTTTAATTTTTATCATATCAAACTATTTTTGATTGCAAAAATTTTAAACATTGTTTTTTAATCAATGGTTCTTAAACTCTTTATTGACTTTATATAGACTGTTAATTGATAATTCCAACATATGTTTGTATAATTCCAATATATGCAAATAAAATTAAATTAGATGTAAATGATGTAGGTAATTTAGTTTCAGAGTACTGTTGACTTGCTTAATTGAAAGAATACTTTAATATGAAAATGATTTCATGGTTTACTAAGTTAGTCTATTTTTCAAGATCCATTGGGAAAAATATCTCATATACAATAGTATGTACTCACGTGTCACAAGGGTGGATGCTACCCAAAATTTCAAACCTTGTTGTTATTTAGGATACTTGGACAAACCAAGCTCTCTAGCCTTCTGCCTGCATGTCGAACGTGCATACAGATGTCCGAAGAGCAACCTGGAAATCTCATTGTTCAAAAGTAGCTAGAATTAAAAAAAGGATATTTTGCTCTGAAGACCATTGTTTTTGCACTAAGCTTAACATTGATTCCTTTCATAAATCATCATTATATTTTTGACATTTTCTTTTACTGTGAGGAAATATTATACATCACTCATTTATTTAATTCTTATCTTTATGCACCTTACGCATAGGCTTATGCTTATGCCTTAATCAACATGATGTTTTATATTTAAGTGTTGCCTTAACATTAAATCAAACCTTATTGTGGTGAGTTTCTACTAAATATTTCTTCCAATTTTGAATGCTGGGGAAAAGGTTTGCTTCATGATTTGTTCAACCCTTTACAGGTTGCTCCAAGTTGCATAATAGAGACTATACGCTCACTTATACAGACAATTTCTCTATAAAGAAAAAAAGAAGACAGACAAGTCTGGCTCACCCATCCCGTTATGCTTTCTTTAGCAGGAAGATCCCAGGGGGCGCGCTGGAATGTATGGATGACGGACATGGTCAAACGGCCTTCTCAAGACTTATTAGAAGTCTTCTAAAAAGCATGATATTCGAATCTGGGCTCAAGGCCTTTTCATTGTGTAGAAAATGCAACCTGAAGCCGGCTTCTCCCGATCATATTCTGGATTTCTTGGGTTTCGCTCTGCCGGATGTTTGCGCAAGTTCACTGCTGGTGTTGACTTCGCTAGAATTCAAGGTGCCACGAGTCTGATCTAGTTGCAATTACATCTCTGAAGGATTGGAAAGAGCAACAACATGAATTCTTTAGAATTTATTTAATGATAAAAGTCAAAATTCTAATTGTTATGATGTAATCTCTTTTATTGATAGAGACTCTGTTAACTCCATTAAAGACTTTCCATTACATGCTCTGTTATTTCAGCTTCATTTTTTTTTCAAATTTTCTTGGATGCAATTCTTTTTTCCTAATGTTTTTTTCTTCTTATGATAAGAAGAGGTGGGAATAGTTCGCTCTTGCGTCTCTGCATAAAATTGATTAGATTCTGAACTGTGCATAAATGGAAATTTTATATAAATCCATATTAATCCAGTGGTTATATCTTTGTGCGTGAAATGCTTATTGCTTAATTGCTTAACCTTACAATTTTCAAGGAAAGCATGTTCCTCAACCAATTTAGTGAAATTTTAAAACTATTATTAAAAATATTTTCCAGATAAATTTTACCAAGTTCCAATATTTTTTGAATAAGTTTATTTTCTCTAAATAATTTGATTTGAAGAACGATCACAGTAATACGTAAATTGTTCTTCTCTTTTCAATGGAAAATGGCTATGTGGATCTGTTTTTAAAAACTTTCAATTCATTTAAAAAACTGAATTACAAAAATAAGATAAATGTTAAGCGAAAATATATATTTCAGAACAATGTTCATTAAATGTATGTGTATGTGCATGTATATTGTTTTATGGACTTAATTATTATATTTAAAGTCTCTCATACTCTAGAAATTATATAAATTAATATGATATATCTAATATATTTTCTTTAAGCAATTTAAATGAAACGTTATCTTCAATTTTGGAGATTTTTTCATAAATAAAATTTGTGTTCATTCAAATGAATTCCTAGAGTGATTTAAATATTTTAATAGAAATTACGCTTTTGCTCATGAAACTAAGGGTGTAATAAAGTTTTTCAAAGAAAATTCAAACTAAAAGCA
>CM057813.1:4526740-4616740 GCA_030067965.1 Latrodectus elegans
TTTTATGATAATCTTATGATCATATGATAAGCAACAATCTTATTTTAATCTTTAACTTAATAAAAAATATTTTTTGCTGCCTTCACGTCATCTTGAATTACTGGAAGAACAAAAACTTGATTGAATTTAATGCAAGACAAATTTTTTATTTCATAATTGCCAAACATCAATGCCTAAGCCATTAATTCACAAGCCATACAATATTTCTTGCCGATATCCTCATACTGAGAAATACGGCTACTATTATTTAAATGTTCAAAAATCATTGATTGATTTTTGTCACACAAAACACAGTTTGGGAAATCCACCCCTCTAATTCTTTAGATTTGGTCCTGTAAATATTCATTTCCTGTCAGTCCTTTAAATAGACTCGACGCAGTCTTTCTTGGAAAACTGGGAGCAGTTCTCTTCTCCTTCATAACGTTCTATTTATTATTCCTTGCGCTTAAATCCTGCCCTGTTTAAGAGTTTTCTAAGTGTCATTCTAATAAACAGTTCAGTCGCATGAAAGAAAGAGAATGATTTATAAGCTGTTCTATCAAATCTCTTTTTGTAATCAATGCATGTTCTTTTATTGCCCGTAGTTAGACAATGAGAATGCATCCATTGGAATAAAATTCTGGGAAGTAGCATCGTAAGTAATTCTTTTTATTTTAAATTCTTTGATATATATTTCGATTATTTAAAAGGAGTGGAAGTGATTTTACAGAATCTGATAATGTGACAGTATTACAAAAGACTGGTCATGAGTAGACAATGGTTGAATAGCAACGGCAATAGCTTCTGTTTCACTATCAAAGTTAGTAGTAAAAGGTCCGATTGGTAAGTAAGAACTAAAAAAATTATCATCATGGATATCAACTCCAGGACCATGTGTTCTCCCCAACATAGGACCTTCAATGAAGACAAGCAAGCATTCATTTTCAGGATATCGAATATCAGTAGTCTCCATTGCCAAAGATCTTAATTGTGAATCACTCAGCAACTTTTCAATCACAAAGCAATTTTTTGTATACCATCAAGATTTATATTTAAATTCGGAAAATCTAATGGACAAGAGGGAGAATGTAAAAGAAGATAATTTCTGATCAAGTTCAAAGAATCAGATTCTTTATCATCAGCTTCGATAAAGTCAATTTGGATTTTTAGATATCGGGAATCATTATTATAGTTCCTCCAATAAAGTTTGGCAGGCAATCGAATGAGCATCTGATATAATAGTATCACTTTTATTTTAATTAAATCATGAAAAGACTCCAAACCGGGTAAGAGCTGCATTGAAATAACGGTTATATTTCTTACTATTCAAGTAATTATTCACATTGCATTTTTCTGGAAAAGTTCTAGGTTCAGAGTCACATTCTCAGGAGCAGTAATAAGGGTGTCACCACAGTAACTAATAATAGGCGGCACATATAATCTGTAAGTAGTTATTAATGCCCTCACATCCCCACCTTGAACCAACCAGGCGTTTTAAGACCGAGAATATTTTCGTAAATTTATTCTTCAAATATTCCTTATGACTACTTCAGTTTAATCGAGAATCAAAACTGCAACCCAAGTATTATCAAAGTTGTAGTAGATTTAGTGTTATTCAAAATGCACCACGAGGAAACTTACAATGTTACCCGTATAATACAACGAAATAAAATTCATTATTTAAATCAGAAGTGTAGTTAATATTTTATTAGAAAAAAATTTCTCTATATCAATATATATATATATATATATATATATAATTATATATATATATATATATATATATATATATATATATATATATATAATTATATATATATAATATATATATATATATATTTAAAATTCCTATATATATATATATATATATATATATATATATATATAATTATATATATATAATATATATATATATATATATTTAAATTTATATATATATATATATATATATATATATATATATATATATATATATATATATATATATATATATATATATATATATTTAACTACTTTCGTATGCAAAATAAAGATCTGTTGTTAACTGCAGCTTCAATTTAAAATTCCTCTTCTTTGATAGTTCATGTAAATTCTAGTTAGTGCTACTTTAAAT
Organism: Latrodectus elegans; assembly: GCA_030067965.1. Taxonomy (NCBI): domain Eukaryota; kingdom Metazoa; phylum Arthropoda; class Arachnida; order Araneae; family Theridiidae; genus Latrodectus; species Latrodectus elegans. Next base: position 4,528,833 of record CM057813.1, read on the forward strand.
TATAGCAATTGTAGTAAATTTATTTACCTTTTAAAATTCCTTTTAAAAGTTATAACTACTACCAACAATTAAAACAGAATTAAAATAATTGTCCTATTTTAGTCAATCAAAATAAAAGGTTCTTTGAAATACATGATATCGTAATAAGTTTGTACAGTGAAAATACTGTTTCATGCAGAGTAAAATTCATTTTGTCTCAAAATGAATCGTTTTCATAGTATCTGTTTTTATCCTGTATCAGAAAAATATCTATGCATGTACAATATGGTGATAGGTAAACATTGGATATCAAAAGCGTGTTTATTAAGACCTACCTTGGCATAAATACTTCCAAAGTTTTTAATGTATTACACATTGGTCTATGTGCAATAACTTTTTCAGGTAAATATACTTAATGTGGAACATTTCTTTGGTCTTTAAATCAAATGAATATAAATTCTTATGTTAACATATGTATAAATTTAGCTTTATTTTTAATATATTTATTTAAGCATATCATTTTCTCAAAATCTCACCAGGACACTTTGTAGTTTTTCGTTTTATACTTTATAGGGAAAAACTTTTAACATTAGTACTTTTATTTTGGAAAACAAAAAACATATATTGATTAAAATGTAATAATTGCATAAAATGTATCTACACAGATTAAAAGAAGTGGAAACATATGAATTTCTCTTAATGTTATAAGATTTCACCTGATTTAAAAATAAAGGTACTATGCATGTACACATTTTATTTAAATATAAGTGAATAAGAAAATTTTCAAAAATAATACAGTCTCAGATGTTCCATTTACATTAAAAAGACCTTGACATTAATTTCTGAAAATTTTTAATCATTTTATTCCTTACATCTTTCAAATGAAGATTCATAATTCGTAGAAAGTTTCGACAGTTAAAATGGCTAATTTTTTGTCTTTATTCAGTTCTTGAAGAAAATTCCATATTATTTTCATGATTTAGAGAGAGAGAGAGAGTAATAGAAGAGTGATTTTCATGATCTGTTTTCAAAATTTTTAGTTTTTATTGATTTTCTCATAGCAGTGGATATAACAAAATAACGTCACTCTTGTTCTTTTAATTCTTATCTTTACACGCAAGCCCCTGAAACAGATAACGACTTCAACTATTTGTTTCACTTTCCTTGCCACCACATAAACTTTTGTCTTTAAGAGTTATCTAACACTTAAGCCAAATATCCTTGTGGAATTTCCCTTTTTCAATCTTACTTTCCATCCAATCACAAGCAGTATGAATAAAGCAAACTTTCTTTCTTAGAAACATTTTAATTTTTCTAACGGTAAAAGCAACATTTGTCTTAGAGTTAACGGTTTTACCACAGTCAATTTCGATGATTTGGCGCCTTTTTTGAAGCGTTTGTTTTCTCGCCCACTTTTCGATTCACTTAAACTCGTTTTTCCTTCTTTTGCAAGTTTCTTCTTTTCCCATTTCCCTCTTTTTAGTAGGAGTTGGAAAAGGAAATTCCTTCATACTTTTCTGCACACGTATAACTAGGCTTTTGTAGCGCGAAAAAGGAAACTTTTTTTTTTATGTCGCCGTATTTCTAGCGGTTATCTCTTTGTGTCTTGAACAGTTTTCTTCCAGTATTTTCTTCTTAGAATCTTTAAGGGAAAGAGTATTCATCAAATAGTTTAGTAAACGGAAAAGAAATATAATAAAAATTTGCCACTTGAATGACTGTCTAAACATATATTTGCTTATGTATATGTGTTTTTGTTAGCAATATAAAATACATTTATTATATAAAGTAGAAGTACTAATAATTGAAGTCGTTAATATATATATATAGTTAAGAAGAAATTGCTAACTGATTTAAGTTTTATTGACTGCTTCTTTTCTGAAATCCGATCTATGTTTATTTATTTTAGCATGGATTTTGAATTTTTTGTAATAGGAATTCCATTGAAAAAATGCACACAATACACTCATAACAGCGTTTGTCATTGATGTTTAATAAAGATTTTCAAATCATATTTCTAATCATTTTATCAAAATAAAAAGTTGATAAGGATTTTGTTTTTGAAAAAATTTGAAAACAAGACACTGAAGATGCTTAGAAGTTTCAAACAGTAAATTTCAGAATATAAGGGAAACTTAAGAATCAATTTTTCCAATATATTATTCAATACTGATATGATTGATTGAAAAGTTCGCATAAAAAGAGATCCAACATCGTATTTAGAAAAAAATAAAATGTTTAGGTTTGCTGAGTAATTCTTCTCTTTATGAATAATTTTTTCAATTATTTATATAAACTAATATATTAATATGAATTAACAAAATTATGTGTAAGACATAAAATTAATTTTAAAAAATAAAATCAGAAATTATTTAAAGTAATTTCATAATTTAATTAAAATCTTATAGTATTTTTTTATTTAGGTTTCAAAATTTTGGAGGATTGTGGCATGTGTGTGCATTGAAGAAGTCGGACTGCACACCAAATATGGTTCAATTGGAAAATTGGAGCCGCGCACCCCAATTTGGCAGCCTAGCTGGCACACGAGAACAATAACAAAGCGAACATTAATTTTAATCTCGTATAATTTTTCATTTGAGAATGAAAAATAACTGAATGTAAATTCATGAAAAAATAAAAATCTAAAAATTTCTTTTAAACATACTGTTTAGTTTGTCATATCACTGACTATTTCCTTGAGAAATTTGTCATTTGCACAAACTTTTGTTTGTGTAAATTTCCCATATGTTACGCATCATATTTATATTATAAAAAATTTAATTTTCAATATTATAGGTATTCATTGGGATAAATAAATAAAATTAATACCATATTACATTTTAAAAGAATGGTGTGCATAAAAATTTAATTATTTTGGAATATTCACTAGAAACAAATTAAAATACTTTTCTTTCTGTTTTTAATGCATCTATTAAATTATATACAAACAACTATCATGCAAACAAGATTATAAAATAAGCTAAAATCACTTGTTATCACAAAGAGTGCATTTAAATTATTTGAAATATGTGATAAAATATACATTCAAATGTTTTCAACAGAGATATTTTATCAAATCTTATTTTATAAAAGGATATTGTATTTTATTTAAATGAAAATTTACAAAAACGATTTTAATATAAAAGGAAGTATACAGAACTCTTAATTAAATTAATTCTATAAATATTTTTTAAAACTTTTGAATTTAAATTTATTATTTCTTTAATTTCAAATTGCTAAAATTTAAAAAAAAATCCTATATTACAAAATATTTTCTTTTTCATTTAACAGCGTGATATGATCTCATTTGAATTATCAGTGGCATGATTTTAATTATAGTTGTTTAGCATTTATTACTAAAATTTTCATATCAGTTTAAATAACAATTTTTAATAATTTATTGACCTAAAACTACTAGAAATATATGTTAAACTGATAACTTCACTATGATATCTGGATGTAAGAAATAATAAATACTATGATCTGGTATATATTACCTTTAAAAAAACATATTTAAATAAAATACTTTTTCCTTCATATTGTTTCCACAAAAGCGAAAATAATATACTATGCTCCATAAAAAGAATGTAAAAATTATTTTATGATTTGTATAAAAAATAATTTGTGTAAAATATAATATATAGTTTATTAAAAATGCTTAAAAGAATGTAAAATTTTTAAGTACGTTAAAATTGGTTATCTTCGAGAAAAGGCAAATATTTCTTATATAACATTAAATGGAATTGATATAACATTACTTGAAGTAATAATAAAATAAATAAGGTTGTATATATATTCTCCATCGTACAATCGAAACCCTAATAAAAAGTGATCATTTGACTACAGTTCTGAGTGAGAGTACAATATACAGTGGTGGCCAAAATTGTGAACACTTTTGGAAATATTTGTTTTTGAACTTTGTATACTTATAGAAAATGTTACGTTTCGCAAAATGCAAACTTGTATACATCATTTCAAAGAGAATTTATTAGTGGATTAAATGCAAAACACTAAAATCAATTATTTGCAATACAAAAAAAGTTACATGTTCTTTAATGTCACTAAAAAACCCAGTTATGCAGTGGTTTTTAATAGTCTAGCTTTCCTGGCCAATCACTGTTCTTGTTCTGAGAGCCAATCACACAAATGTTAGTAACTGCCGGTAGAAGCTGACATCATGTTGACACTTGAAATAATCCGTTATTTTGCTTTCTTCTGTAGAAGGAGGACCTGTTTCTTATACACAGCAATTACAAGTAGAAATTTTTGTAAAAAATTTTAATATTTAGTCAATAAGAAATGACATCAAATAAAAGAGTAGATTGGACACCTAGAAAGAGATGTAATATTATTGTGTTACGAGAAAGTGGTCTTTCCTAAGCTGAAATTTCAAAACAGGTGGGTGGTTCAGTGACTACATCTGGAGTCCGAAAGTTTTGTTTACGATATCAGGAGACAAATTCAATAAAAAACAAAGAAGGAAAAGGCCGAAAAAGGTGCACCACATCTATTGATGACAGAAGAACAATGTGTATGTCTCCAAGAAAGGAAAAATACACATTATTCTTCTGTCACTTTATTCTACAGTTTCCAAGATAGAAAAATGTCGTCAGCGGCCATCAGAAGTGATCTGAATGATGCTGGTATTTCCGTCAGTTCAAGAATCAAGAGAAGATTAACAGATGTTGGACTGAGAGGTAGAATTCCAAGAGAAAAGCTTTATCTAAATTTTCGGCAACGAAAAATAAGACTACAGTGGGCAAAGGAACTCCATAATTGGACAGATGATCAGTGGTCACAAGTTAAATGGAGTGATGAAACTAAGCTATTGATATTCGGTAGTGATGGGCGAAAATATGTAAGACGAAGAATAGGAGAAAAGCTACATTTTGACTGCATTCAAGCAACTGTGAAGAACCCAGTTAGTGTTATGATTTGGTCTTGCATGTCAGCAGATGGTATTGGTCGCCTTCGATGGGATACTGAATGCCAGAAAATGCATTGACACTATTCTAAAACCAAAACTTGTACCTTCCATCAGAGATCTCTTTCCCAACAATGCTTTGTTTATTTTTCAGTAGGATTTTTCTACTTGCCTCATGGCCAAAATATCAAAAGAGTAGTTTCATACAAAGATCATTAAATTGTTATCATGACCAGAAAACAGTCCTGACATCTATTCTATCGAAAATTTGTGGCGCCGTTTGAAAACTCTTGACCGAATGAGGCGCACATCAAATGAAAGGAAACTAATTTAGGCTATAATTGTTTCCTGGCATCATGTAATAACGAAAGAAGGGCTTAAAACTCTTTTCAGCTCAATGAAACGTTGATGTGAAGCTGTAATCAAAAATAAAGTTTAATCTACTAAGTACATATAACTCACTGCAATTATCACTCTCCAATGTATATCGATAACTATTATCGCTTAACATTTTTGTATTGCAAATAATTGAATTTGTGTTTTGTATTGAATTCAGTATTAAATTCTCTTTAAAAAGATATATATAAGTTTGACTTTTGTGAAACGTAACTCTTTCTATAAGCATGAAAAATTCAAAACATAAAAATTTCCAAAAGTGTCTACGATTTTGGCCACCACTGTAGTTATTCCCTCCTCCGTTAACTATTCCTCAAACGCCATTAGAGCATAAAATAGGCTTAAATCAAGGCTAAAGACGATATTTTGCTGTTTAATATATATGTTTTCAAGCTTTGTTTCGTTACGAAACAATCAAAATTAAATTATATTGTCTAAGCGACATATTTACCTTCTGTTTTATTCTTTATTGTGTGTAGAAAAAACTGTGAAAGGCTAATTTAACATTGAATTTATTTAAATTGAATCATAAATTCAGATAAATTAGTATTATTTATCAGATGTAGAGTTATATGATTTTTATAAACACTTTTTATGTATTTATTATTCACAGTATAAGCACTTTAATTTCTAATACAAAAGTAAACGCTGAGAAAAGAATGGATTTTGCATATTGCGTAATACCCATCCAAAAGCTTAGAATTAATTTTTTTTTAAATCTAATAAGTGTATTAATTAATTGTAGATACTTAATAAGTATTCTTTTTGGAACTTAATAGAAATATTGAAAAAATTGATTTCACACCAATATACATTTTTATATCCAGCTTTTAATTTCAAAACAATTTGCTTTTTTATGTATTAAAGCAAATTTTAATGTACCTTATTATATTAAGCATATTTTACCTTAAGTTACACAATAGTATTATACTTCAGTAACATTTCTTTTGAAAATTTAAAAATACTAATGAATCATATTAACAGTATAATTTGCTGATAAATATGTTATTCATATTCCCGGTTTACATATAAAAGCATTTATAACATTGTATTATGTTCAATAGGCGCCATTTACCGGAGAAGTTGAGCGCATACTTTCACATTCGTGGTGCTCTAGTTAAACGAAAGACTCACCCTACTGACTTAAATTCACATAGTATTGCGATCATGGCTTGCCCCAGTGTTATAAGAAAAACAACTACACGCCCACTTATTTAAAAAATATTTGAAGCAACCAAAAATTATATCTGGTTATTTGGTATACACATGCTGCTAGACTTCTTTTTTAACTATACAAATGTGAATTTTGCATTAAAATAAAAATAATTTTATCTGAATTTAAAAAAAAAATTAATTGTATACATAAGGAATACATAATAATTAATTTTATCTAATTATGTATTGTAAATTAGCTCAAGGTACAACTCTACAATAGAAAATTATTTCTATAAAACGTGTTGATATATTTATCATTTACTAATTTTTTGATTAACGCCACATTTTTTACAAAATTATAAATTCTTTTAAAGTGTTGATTTTATTCATTTTTTAAAATAATGTATTTATCAAAACTTGAAAACTTTATACTATCTGAAAATTGTTTTCTCATTCAATTTATTCACACATTTTAAAATAAATGCGTACTTTAATGCCAATATTTAAAAATTTTATTAATATTTTTCTTTGCAAAGATTTCATCAAAATAAACACATAGTATTATCAACTGAATTACCACACTGTTTTTAATACTTTTTAATAAAATTAATTTATTGTATATTTATATGATACATTCTCAATAAATTTAATCAAATTCAATTACATATCAAAATAATTACTTTAGAATGATTACTCCAGCTTCTGATTAGTAGGTACATTTAATTTAAAATATGTAGATAAATGCATATCTTACCTGTAAGTAGTGCGTAGTTTATCTGAAATATATTTTTATTCTTTAATGCGTAGCTTATCTGAAGATGCGCAGTTTATCTGAAGTATATTTATATTCTTTAATACGTAATTATTTAATATATATTGCACTTCTGGAAACAACTAGGCAATAAATTTCTTAACATTTTCATTACATGTTATAAATTATTTAAAATTTTACTGGAAACCAAATTTAAACCTAGTCAATTTCAGTAAAGTGTATCATTTTTGTATAATATTTGATGCAACATATTTCTTTTTTTTTCAATTATTCAGAAACTATTTCAATTGTAATAAATTGGTCGTTTTTTGCTGTAAGGCAAATTGAATTTTGAATTATTGAATATCATATTTTATTATATACAACAAAAATAAAAAATATAATAAGACATTTTATTATATAAAACACGACTATATATTATTATTATTTTCTTATGATATTTCCTACTTTAAAATTACAATCAATGTTGATTTTAACATCTAAAAATAGTTTTTCTTTAGATGATAAAGGTGATTTATAATTTTGACTAATAATTAAAACAAAATTTTGACAATTGTGCTTCTTGTATGCAAACTAAAAATGACTTTTGTTTCATAGTTTCAACATTCATTACGTCTTTGCGATGATATTGAGATGATGTTTGTGAAAATTTAAAAAATATTTAGTGAAAAATTTGTATGTATAAAAATGAATTACTCTGTCAAAGTTTGCTGCATTTAATTTTACGATTAGTTTTCCTTTCTCTTTTAATTATTTCATGATCTTTAATTTAAATTCACGCTTAAAAATATTTGTGCAATTCATTATTGAAAATTGCATTATGTATTTAGAAAAGATTTAGCTACATTATCATACAATTTGTTATCATTGTGTTCTAGCATATTATAATCAAAATAATTATTCTCATCAGCTTTCAGTCCTGTTATTCCATTCGCCCTTTTTCTCCTTCTTATAATTTACAATAATGCTTAATTTAGAATGATCTTTAATTTAGAAAAATGCTTAATTTAGAATGATCTTTAATTTATAATAATGCTTAATTTAGAATGATGCTTAAAATTTATTTAGTCAAAATTTATTTGTGCAATTCATTACTGAAAATTGAATCATGAGTTTACAAAAGTATAGTATCACTCTCATACATTTTTTTGCGTGTGTTCCAGCATATTGTAATCGAAGAAATGTTTCTTATTCATTTCCTCTTTCTTGTTATTCCATTTGTCATTTTTAAAATCATTGTGATCATTTAACCAAAATGTTTATGTTATTTTCTTCAGAAAATATCAGTTTCCTTGATCATATCTAACAGAGCTTGACAATATTCCCTTTTTGAAACTACAGGCTTATTTTTCAATTTTCCTTGGCGATAAAACCTATTATTGCGTTTAGCTAACTGCTTCACTACACAATCTATTTAGATGATTTGTCGTTTCTTTTTCACTCTGCTTTGAGGTCGTTACTTGACCTTTCGTCGATTCTCTTATCCTTGATTTCATAGCATTTCTATGTTGTTAATTCTATCTTATTTTACTTCTTTTTTCCTCTCCACAAAATTGAAAATGAATTTTTTTTTTATTCATATGAATTATTATTTTTTTTTATCCAAAAAGTCTCAAGAATACCATTTTTTATATACTTCCTTCATTCAAATAGAAACTAAGCGATTGGTAAGACTCTTAAAGTCTTATCAGTTCTTTCGTTTCTATTTGGAAATTTAAAAGCAAATGTCACCATTTAATGATTTAAAATACCTTGAAAGAGAAACTTCTTTATGATTAAATTTTACCACTAGCTGAATGTCTTTTTGATTTATGCTTCTTTGTAAGCGGCCGTGGTAACCCAGTTGTTATGGCCTTGCCCTTCCATTCAGAAGGGTTGAGTTCGTTTCCTATTACTGCCAAAGACCCATCGAGTACATCTGATATGCGTACGTATTAAATCTGTGGAATCAAAAGTCCTTTGGTCGATCGTTGAACAGTTACCATGGGTGTAATGGTCTGCGGAAAATTTCCTTTCCCTTCAGAAGAATGTCAAAATTTAGGGATCGGATCCTCTGGAGGTGTCATCTATATGATTTGTTTAAAGAAAAATCGTATTTTCACCTTCATGGTGCTCTGATTAAACGAGAAACACGCCCTACTGATTTAATTTCGCATAGTCAATGGCATAGTGAGCCTGGTTTGCCCGAGTGTCATTGGTAACAGCAACACAATGTTATGATTTATGTTAACACATGTTTACCTGCTAGGAAAATGTGAAAAAGTCATTTGTATATTATAAATATCTGTAACATTAATTAAAATTCTATTTTTAATTTCTAAATGCTTAAAGTTAATTGAAATTGAAATGTATAACCTATAATTATTTTTATTTTATTTTAACTATTCATTGACATTATTTTTAATTCTAATGTATTTCTTAATACTAATAATATTCAAGCAAATAGGTGATCAAATGAGTCAGGCAATAATTTTTAATCATTAGTATTTCAGATTAAGTGTTTCATTACATATCTTTTTTTTTTAATTTAGCTGGTAATACTTATTCTAGTGAAGATTTAAGCTGATTTCTGACGAAACACAACGGTTTCTTTGAACTTTCCGCTTCAGTTTTCTTGTTCCTGGTTTCGCAATATTTTCTACTCTTCTCTTTTTATGGGGGTTAGAAGAGGAAGCATCTTTTCTTTTGCTGCGCACGTATTGTCCAGCTCTCTTAGGGCGAAACTGGAAAGTTTTTATGTGCCTGTATTTCTTTTAGCTACCCCTTTGTGTGCGGAAGCGTTACCACTCATCTTTTTCCTTGGAATCTTGAAGAGACGGTTATTCATCAAATGGTTTAGGGCAAAAATAACTGAGTAATAATAGAATGTTCCCCTCACGGAAGATTGCCTGAAGTCGGTTCTCTTTTCTTTTGTGTTCCGTTCATAAGAAAATATTTATCTTCATAAGCATTTTCATGCTTGCTGAACCACATGTTGATTATTTTTTTAAAAGAAATTCTCCCTACAGCATTTTCATTAAAAATGTTTCACGCAAAATATAGGTTCAGTTCTATTTTAATAAATAAATGTAAGTATTGATTTTGAACATAAATTTTACTTGTACATAAATAACGCAAATATTCAAAGTGTTGTCAAAGTACATTTTCCTTTATTTTTTTACTGTTAAGTGCTTATATTTTCTTATGAATCAAATTTAAATTGATATGTCATTTAAATAGCTACAAAAATTAATGATAATATTTTAATATACCTTGTAAAATTGCTGCTTTTTCTAAACTTTCTATCCTATGGGTTGTAACACAGTTTGATTTCTTTAGAGCTTAATAAAAAAATAATTGAGTTTTTGAAAGATTCAAGCTGAAAATATCCACTTTCGAATCACTGAAATTAATAATTAATTTTTAATAACTAAGAAACTCTAAGTACTTCATTTATATACATATATATATATATATATATATATATATATATATATATATATATATATATATATATATATATATATATACATATATATATGTGTGTGTGTGTGTATGTGTGTGTGTATGTGTGTGTATGTGTGTGTGTATGTGTGTATGTGTGTGTGTATGTGTGTGTTCGCAAGAGGTGGAAACGGGAGACAGTAGTGTGTATACACACCTTCTAACCAACTAGGAGCATCAGCAGATCTGAGGACGTCCTCGCTTTGAATTTGCTATTTTTGTGTATAAATTGCATAATTTTAACTCGAATTTTAATTTTTTTGAAATTTAAGAAAGTTTTCTATTTATTTTTGCTCATTTTATGTCTAAGTTGTATATTTTTATTTTTTAATTATCATTTTTGTTGACATTTAAAAGGGTCCTCGCGTTTCACCTTGTGCATTAAACTTGTGTATGTGTGTATCAAAGTGTGTATCTTGTAAAATGTGACGTCCTCGGTGGTCCGGTAAAATCCGGGTTGTGAGTGTGTCCTCAGATAACCGGAAAAATGTACATTGTGTATGTCAAAAATTTTCTAATAATATCGTTCATTGTGATAATTTCATAAAAACTCATATATTTAGTTCTTTGGTACATCAGTAGATAATTATTGTGTTTTTAAAAAAAATTAAGTAAATTAAAAATTTAAGTATACTTAATTGCATAAAATTTTAGCTTGTTTTTTTAAAGAATGGCAGACCTTTTGAGAATTAAAGGAACTTTTTTAAAAAATAATTAAATATATTTGTTTATTTAATATAAATTTAATTTTATTAAATGCATAAAATATTCTAAATTTTAATTATATATTTCTTTACTTATAAGTATTGAAAAATTTTCTTCATCTGAAAAAATTCCATATGCAATAGTAAGTATAATTTTAATATTGCTTAATTAGATTTACAGTTTTTAATTTACACTTTAATATTAATCATTGTGTTACGTTTGGTTGTAATTAAATTTTTAAAAATAAAATGTAAATATATATATTTATATTTTCCTGCTTTTTCATTATCATTTATTTACTTATAAATAAATTATTAAAAAATTAAAAATAATGTTAAATGAAAATTTACAAAAAGTTTTTAATCAAATTTGTTCAAAAATTTTCAGCATATAATATCATTATGTTACAATCTTATTATAAACTCTTATGAAAGGATTTTACCGTATACTTTATCAGTCCACTGAATTATAAATATAAAAATTAATTTTGTGTTTCATACATTATATAAAATTTATTATTTCAAGGTAGATCACATATATATACATACCAGAAATCAAAGTCATAACATCACACGAGCTATCGAAGGCATCACATACACACAGGGAAACGAGCTCATCACATACACACAGGAAAACGAGCTCATCACATACACACAGGAAAACGAGCTCATCACATACATGAGCTCATCACATACACACAGGAAAACAGAGCTCATCACATACACACAGGAAAACGAGCTCATCACATACATACAGGCTATCAAGAACCTCATTAGAATGTAAAAACAGTACAAGAAATTTAATTTAAATGAAACTCCATTCAATTAATTTCAATTGATTATTATATACTCAATTGAATAGACAATTAATTCAATGTTTTTTTGTGTTGAACACCTCATATATGCAACTGATTGTTTATTTTTATGTACACAATCAGTAAATGCAATAAACTTCATATTTAAATCTTCAAGAAAGAAACATATATCTTGATATACATGTGCGGTACAGTTGTTTGGATTCCTTTTGCAATTATTAGTTCAAACTATTTTAATTTTATTTCTATTAAATCAATTAATCCATTTCTTTTCTCATATATTTTACTGACAAGTCATTATTCAATTTTTAAATTTGAATATTTAAATATTGATACGCATATGTTTTTTAACAATAACATTTTTCTTGAATTTTTTTTTATAATATTCATATTTCAAAATTTATTTTTTCACCATTATTCTGTTTGAATTCTTCTAAATAACAAGATAATTTTTGTTAATCATATTAATTTGCATATTTGGTTCAAATTTTCATTATTCTAATCGTCTTTCCCCGATTTAATTTCCAAACCATACTCATCAGTTATAGTAAAGAAAATATATTTTATTTCAGGGAGTATAAGTACTATCTCATACTTATTTTATTATTTAAGATAATTTTCGGGAAAAATGCGCAAAATTAAAGTTAATTAATTGTTCCCAAATACGATGAAAAATTTACATATTTAAGCAATCCAAAAATTTTATCGAAAATGACATTTTAACTTTTGTATATTTTAAATCCCTGCAGGGGGAAAAAGGAATTAAAATATCCCTTGATTACATCCTGTAAGTGAGTAATCACAAATCACTGAGGAAGCAGTATGAAATTTCAAAGACGCTTTCAAAAACACCCAACGTATAGAAACTCTTGTAAAAAAGGGCAGTTTCGGGAGGGTTTGTTTTTAAGCAGAATCAAAAGAATGCGTTTTCTTATATTTAGTTAGAATTAAATATATAAAAAGAAATTTTAAAAAATATTCAAATATATATACTTAGAAATTTTTCGACAGATCGCAATGTCCATAATAAATAACCGCTTTTAATCTTTTCATCAACGGCATCCTTGAACAATTATCTTCTGTTTACTCTAGTTTATATGTTGACGACTTACAAATTTCTTTAATATAATATGAATTTCTTAGATCAAATATGTATTTAAATGACATACAATTGAATAAACTGTAAATAATCTGTTTTACTTGATGTGTGCACAGAATGGTCTTAGTCTACTTCCTAGCAAGTGTTGCTGCGATCATTTCTGCAAGAAAACTAACATTCACCATGATCTTTTGCTTCCCTTAAGCAGAAGAGTTATCCCTGTGATTGATAATATAAAATTCTTTGGAGTGATTTTCGATAGAAAATTAACTTTCCTTTCTCAAATTTTACATTTGTGGAAGAATTGTTAGCTATTTCTTATAATATCTGTTAGGCAATTTCGATTACATTTTGGATTACAGATTACAAATCGCTCCTTTAAATGTATCAATCATTAATGTTATATCCCATTGACTATGGCTATATTGTTAATAGATCGACTATATTTTCCGTCTTAGGCAGATTGTTCACAGTTCGTCACTCCTGCTTTAACTTATGCTCTGATGCCTTTCACATATTACCCATCAAGAGTCTATATGTAATCTGCCCTCAGTCACTCTTAGACCTGTCTTAGTTATTATTCAAAAATTATATCCACACCTCATCATCTCTTACGTTCTATTGTTTATAATTCTGCTCTTAAGAGATTATATAAAGCAAGACCATCAACATTCAACCTTTTCTCACTTGTATTCATCTTAGCTTTGGCTGTCTCATCTATGTGATGAGTCTACAGACTTATTCGCAAACCCACCTTGGTATGATACACACTATATTCAATTATTTTAAAGACCATAAACAATCGGACACAAGTTCTACTATTTTTCAACTGTTTTATGCATCTCAACGCTATTCGCGTGCTATTTGCACTCCTGTCTTCATAAGTGGATCCAAAACTGCCGGAAATTTTGGATGTGCTTACATCCAAAATGTTGTTATTTTGCATGTGCTGGACATTTTGGATATTTCTAAATATTTCTTTTAGCTAATATCTCCACAAGCCCTACTTCATTCTCATTGCTGAGACTAAGGCTATATCACGTGCACTTAAGCAGCTGCATTCTAAAAGTGGGCATACATTCTGCGTATTTTCTGAAAGTAGGATTATTTTAGAAGTTTTGAGAAATTGTATCTTTTATTTTAATAGTGTTCAAGTATATATTAATTTATTGTTTTCCTGGATACCAAGTCACATACATATATATATATATATATATATATATATATATATATATATATATATATATATATATATATATATATATATATATATATATATATATATATAAATATATACATATATATATATATATATATATATATATATATATATATATATATATATAAAGGACAATAAGAAGATTAATGTGACAGCTAAGTCTGCAATTATTTCCATTTTATCTTTTTCCATTTATGTGATGTAAGAAATAGATTTAAATATTTCATACAGTCACTTTGACAGGAGTTCTGTAATAGCCAAGTAAGCAAAAAAATCTTTCCATTAATCATCCTTTTACCTTTCCCCTTGATCTATACCGAATTACAATGTCCAACTGACTCGTCTTCGTATCGGTCATAAGCGTTTCACACACAAAGAACTATTTGAAGTTATTTAACGAATAGGTGTTTCTGGTTAGGAATTTTTGTAGAATTTAGTTGCAGGAAATATACAGTGCATCTTATTTTAATCATCTATCCAGATTTTACTTAATGCCACTGCATATTTTTTAACCATTATATTTTAACCTTAAAAAATTTGCTACGGGAACCCAGCCATTGTAATCTCTGTGCGTGTTTAATAGCAATAGGTCTTAAGCATTTTATCTAATTTTAACTATCGTACACAAACACCATTTAATATTTCAAAATTTTACAGTATATTCATAGTGAGGAATCTTAATTCTAATCGTAATTTTTATAAAAATGTAAATGAGTTTAACATAAATTCTATACTTATCAATAAGCCATCGATTTTTTTCCATTCGTTGTTTTACATACCAAATTAAGAAATGTTACAAGAATTTTAAGATTACATCCATCCATTTATGAAACAAATTTAGACTGTTTCAAAAACTATGATATAGAGTATATTAATTTAGTACAGAGAATTTTTTGAAGTAATTGTTTAAAGTAATTACAGACTTCTTTAAAGTAATGAATGTGTAATTAGTTATAATAAAATTGGTAAGCAATGAACTAACTAAATATTTCAAAAATATTCTTAAAAACAGAATGCCCGGTATTAAAAATGTAAAATTAAGAAATTTTGAATAAATATTTCTATTAACAAGTAATTACATGCAAATTGCCGAAGTTGCATTTGAAAAAGATTTAAAGTGATCTGAGTGTTAAATACAGCAATGATCTATGTTTTCTTTTGATTTAAGTATTTTTATTTAAGACAAATTTCTATTTTGACTGGATCAAAATATATGTTTTTTTATCTTTTTCTTTTAAGGAAAAAGATTAAAAATGGACTTTTCCTTTCTGCGTGTTTCTGTAACTAAATATGAAACGTTTTGAACAATGAATGTAGCCAGACAAATCTTGAGTTTCTACTTTATATGTAGCATTAAGGTTGATTGTTTAATAAAATTACATTTGTCTTACACTAAATAGTATTTTTCTGTTCATTTCTCAATGATTGAGAACTTGAAAAATGTTCATTCAAATAGTACATTCCAAAATAAACTCGTATAAGTCACATAAAATATTTTTATACAATTCTTATTAGAGCATTAGCAAGAAAATACTATCTTTATATTGGGAGTAAATTTTACTTGCAGTGTTTTGAATTTAATAAATCTATGCTTATTAAATTATTTTAGAAAAACCAAAATCGTGATTACTTTCATTGTATATAGCAATTAAAACTACGTAGATGAAACTCTGACACACCTATAAGGTAACTTTCAGAAATATCTACGGCATCTCAATTTATGATTGGAAGTATTTTCATTTTTATTTTCCTTTTAATTTTAACGATAAAAAGTAATCGATTATAATGAAAAAAATTTGCTGAAGTGAAGATGAATATGCTTCCCTTTTAAAAAGAAAATTTTAAAAACCGCTTTTCGCCAAAATTCTCCGCTCAGACAAGTCCCTGATTTTTACGACTTTCACACACAAAAGAACAGCAATTAAACCTCCCTCAACTGCTCGTAGAAATTTGAGCGGGAAAAAGGCAAGTTGCTTTAAAGGGAAAAAAATTCATGGTTCAACTGCTGTACCACAGCCATCTTCTGAGACACTGACTTTCATAGTACAACAGTTTTACCACCGGGAGGAAAAAGTTAAGAATATGAATAATTTTTCTTGAAATAATTAAGTTTATTTAAATTACCTTCAGTTCATTTTTATTTAGGGAAGAAATCACAATGATACATTTAATGAAATTAAAGAATTTAAAAATCTTCTTTATGTAGCTGAGTGCTATTTAAATTTTATTTCAGAAGTGTAAAAATAGAGAGTATATAGGTTATTTTTTTACGCATTGTCTAAGCAGATAAAATACAAACAGCTTAAACAGAAAACAGATTTTATAAGCAATATACTACAGTATGGTTTGAAACTGTAACGAAATAAACGGAATAAAATTCGCTAAATAACAGTCACTCTACAAATAAGTTCTTGAAATTATCTCTAATTATTTACTTTTTGTTCTGAAAAGGAATTTAAATAATTAAGATTTGATTTTCATTTTGAAAATTTTTTCTCATATCATAAGAAATATATATTATATACACAGATATAGGAATTTATACCTACATACATACCTATATATATATATATATATAATATAATATATATAGTATATTTTATAAAGTGTTAATAATCAAACAAATATTAGATGTGGAGAGTAATACATTGAAAATACGAAATATAGAAAACAGTTGGAAAAATATGTGTGTGTGTTCAATATATATTTTAAAAAATTTCATAGAAAATAGAAAATAATACATTGAAAATAAATTTTGCGCTGAATGTATTGCATAAATGTTTTTATCTATTCTTGTACTTTTCAATTATGATACTTCTAACCTTGCATTTTATATATATATATATATATATATATATATATATATATATATATATATATATATATATATATATATATATATATATATATATATATATATATATATATATATATATATATATATATATATATATATATATATATATATATATATATATACATACATTGTGTGCACACACAGTGTTCATTAACCAGGAAAAAAATTATGGTAGTGTTTCCATTCAAGTAGAATAAAATTATATATGATGTTAACAAATTTAAATAATTTGGAATCAAAATTTACTAGCATTAATTCTAAAAACAGTTTAACATGGAATAAATTTTCTGTGACGAATTATTCTGCAGGGCCAAAATGGGAAGGGAACCATTAATGCTTGATAAAATGAGATTGCAGGAGTCGTCGAGTCAAGAAACTGGTTTTTGTCACTTTTATGTAACTATAAGCTGCAAAATTTTAGTTGTATCATATAAACTGTTAATTGTGTATTATTAAATTTAAATTGTTCAGATACTGGTATTTGATTTGAGTCGAAGGACTGTAATTAGTCTATGGAAAATATTTAGTTCAGGTTGTATTGTTCAAGAGTCATTACTTCAAAGTTTTTTTTACTTTCCACAGGTTATTGTACAAATTGAAGGCTGAAAATTTTATGTAGAGGTTGATGGTAGTCATTCTAAAATTGGCTCTAAGAAAACTCATTTCTGAAATAATATTACGAGTTAGAAATAAGTTTTAAAAGCTTGTTTAGCTGGGCTTCCAATACTTTTAAGTTAGTATTATATACTTTTCCACAAATTGTAGAAGCATAGTAATTATTGGCTTAAAATAGGCTTTTGTAAATTAGGAGTTTGCTTAAAGAAAGCTTAGATTTGGAGGCTAATAGGGAATAGATGATATTTTTAACTGCGTGAATTTAGCTTTATTTTTGATGAAATGATACTTCAATGTGAGACATTCATCCATTATAACCCTATTCAAATAAAACTAGGATTCCAGGGGATCTCTAGACTATCACAATTTAATTTTTTTTTTTTACAGCTGGTAAATAGGACTGCTTGAGATTTTTAGGTAGTTAAACCTTCCAGACTCTGAGTCATTTCTAAATATGAGTCATATGCTCGATTAACTTGTTGTATACAATATTATGGTCAGAGTGAATGGATAGAATGGAAGTGTCATCTGCAAAACTAATCATGATGTTTGAGTGTTGGGGTGTATCGTATATATATATATATATATATATACATAAATTAAATCAAAGGGATCAAAAATACCAGATGTTTTTTTTTTGTAAATAATGATAGTGCATATTTATACTTATATTATTTTGGTTAAAGAAAACTTATAATTATTGTACAATAATTTTTATTCATTTATTTCATCTTTAGCTGTCAGAAGACGTAATTAAAATGCCGTAAAAACTTAATCTTTATATTCGAAACAGTAATAATTACTTTTTTGTGTATCTTCTAAGAGTAAATTTTTTTATTCAGGATTAAAAATGGAATTATCCTTCATGTATTTAAGACACTAGATATGTAATGTTTTATACAATGAACGTTGATATGTCTAATTTCGGATGAACCATGAATTGGGTCTTTATTTCGACTGTATATTTTTTGCATGTGATTTATTATCTCGTTTAATAGTTTGTTAGGTATTCTGTAGTTGAATTGAAAAACCATCAATCAAGTTTGGAATTGAGTATCATGCTGATAGGGCTTATAATGTCAAAATTGTTTCATAAAAATATTAATATAAAATATTTAATCTTTAATATTTTTTCGTCTAAGATAAACAAACAGATTTTAATTTCAAAGA
Source organism: Latrodectus elegans (assembly GCA_030067965.1). NCBI lineage: Eukaryota > Metazoa > Arthropoda > Arachnida > Araneae > Theridiidae > Latrodectus > Latrodectus elegans. Next base: position 4,548,021 of record CM057813.1, read on the forward strand.
ATAAGAATAAATGGTCTTGAATTGACGATTTTTGTACATAAAAGGCAGCAATTATATTTGACTCAAGAGCCCACAGAACTTTGAGTGCTTGAATGTATGACCCGAGTTATTTTAATTCGAAATTCCCTTTCACTTGCTGTTTGGCAGTAAGTAAACTCACCACATTTTGAAGAATTCATTTCTGAGGAAACCTGAGGAACTAAATCATGAATAACCTCTTTTTACGGCCTACTGTATCTGAGTCATTCACAAACAGGAAGTGTCCATTCGTTTCACTGATTACTAGTGGAAATCTTTTATATAGAATTTAAGCAATATACGGATTCACGCATGAAATAAGTTGAATAAATAATTTTGAAATTCTAATTTTTAATATTATTTAAATAGTAAAATTATTTTATTACATTAAATCTACCAAGCATTTATTTATGCAATATAGGAAACTTATGGTGATATATATATATATATATATATATAACATTCACTCTACAAGTAAGTGCTTGAGTGTCACAAGGCTGTAAGCTTGGACCCAGATTATTTCGTATTTATGTGAATGATATACCCAAATCACGACACACAACACTGCATCTATTTATTGATGATACACTTATCCTAGCACAATACAGGAAACCATCTACTATCTCTACTTCAGTAAACACACACTTACAGCTACTTGAACTCTGGTTCAAGAGATGAAAAATCCTAGTGAATGAAAGCAAATGTATTGCAATCATGTTTACCAAAAAAAAAAAAAAAAAAAAGAGCAATAATTTGTCAAAGAATTAAAATTAATGAAACAACACTCCCATGGTCCCCAACCTGCAAATATCTAGGAGTCACATTTGACAAAAAACTAAATTGGAATATTCATATCCAAAATATTACAATCAAATTCAAACAAATTTAGGCTGCATTATACTCCCTCTTAAAATACAACTCAAAGCTATCAATTGAAAATAAAGTGCTCATTTTCAAAATATACCTGAGACCACTTCTGTCCTATCCAGAGGAAGCAGCCCTCTGGGGTTATAACCATGACAGTAAAATCAAAAAATTAGAAATCCTCCAAAACAAAATAATTAGACAGTGAGTCAAAACACCCTGGTATTTTCGAAACAAAAAATAAGAGAAGAAATTAAACTTCCAACAGTAAGAGAATATTTTGCCAAAATTATGTACAACATGTACAAAAATCTAAATAAAACCAAAAATACATCAATCACTAATCTTCCGTCCTATAATGACCTCAGCACCCATAATCGGCACCGTCTCCGCTCACTACTTTGCTTCTATCCAAAGTTTCCTCACCAACCACCATGATCCTAACACATAAGCAATACGTCCTTGTTAATACTAACAACTAACTTTTTTCTATTCTTACTCGCTAACATAAATGAAAAAATAAAATAAAAAATAATATAAAAATAAATAAATAAAAAGTTTATATCCCAAAAATTTATAGAAAAATAAAAGAATTAAAAATAAATAAATAAAAATTGTAAGTGTTTGCAGTCTTTGTACTCGTGTATTCTTATGTTTTTCTTAACTATCACTGATACTGTTTTTAGCAGATTAGTTAAGGACATTCCTATGTTAATCCAACTAACTTTTTTTTTAAATATTGCATACATGTGTGTATATGTCATAACACAAATTATTTTTTATCCAAAAAAATCCAAGTTAAATTACTAATTTTTTAATTAGTCTGTATCAAAAATCAGCTTTACTAAAGAAAATATTCTACTTGTTATGCCAACCAGATCACGATATAGCTTCCTAGTTTCATTTTTAGATAGCCAAAGAGGGTTGAGGTTCACTAGAAACAGGTCCCTCAGTAAATTGCCAACCGGCAATCACTTCTCATTAACCAAGAAAAAAATGATGGCAGTGTTTCCATTCAAGATGAATAAAATTACATATCATGTTTGCACATAAAAGGCAGCAATCATATTTGACTCAGGAGCCCACAGAATTTTGAGTGCTGGAATGTATGACACGAGTTATTTTAGTTCAAAATTCCCTTTCTCTTGCTGTTTGGCAGTAAGTAAACTGACCACATTTTGAAGAATTCATTTCTAAGGAAACCCGCGGAAACTAAATCACGAGTGGTCCCTTTTCCCGGCGTACTGTACCTTAGTCATTCACAAACAGGAAATGTCCATTCGTTTCGCTGATTTCTTATATATTATTATATATTAAAGGAAATCTTTTATATAGAATGTAAGCAAAGTACGGATTCAAGCATAAAATAAGCTGAATAAATAATTTTGAAATTCTAATTTTTAATATTATTTAAATTGTAAAATTATTTTATAACATTAAGTCTATCAAGCATTTATTTATGCTATAAGTGAAACTTATGGTAATATATATATATATATCTATATATATCTATCTATCTATATATATATATATATATATATATATAAGTTCAATAAAATTTTCTTATTAAAGAATATTTGCTCCAAGGATACACAGATACATATCTGTAAGAAATTGCTACTTGTGATATCTTTGAAAAGGAGCATCAAATAAATTTAAATCTTTTTTTTTAACGTGTTACATTTCCAGAAATTTTAATTACAGTAGATTTTGAAAATAAAATATAATACACACCTTATATTTAAATTTATTATAAAATGATAAATATCTCCTAAATGTTCTTTGAGAGTTTTCTTATATTATTCACAAAAAATATGTCAGTTTTTAAATGTGAATAAAAAATAGACAAACCACTAAAAGAGTTGTTAATTACATTTTCTTTCGTTATATGTCTGCTATCTTCATTATAAAAACTTAATATAAAAGATAAATATTATTATTGTGCCAGTCTAATGTAGAAGAATTTTTGCCATTCATCATTGAGTTGCACTTGACAACAGCATTAAAATTATCATTTTCGGAAAGAAACCAGAATATATAATCTAAAAAAAATTACCGAATAAAATTTTTACAAATTTGAGCACTATATGTGTCATAAAAAAAATGCATTCGAAATTTTCTCAAATAAAAGAAGAATATTCAAAAAAACTGCGCATTCCAACAATAACAGATTTATAAGCAAAAAAATCACAATTTTCTTCAGCAAAAAAACTATTTTTCAGAAAATACAGATTTTTACTGTTTATACTTTATATATCATATGTTAAAAACAGCTATATATAATATGATATAGCAGTGCTTAAAAGACAGTAATTTAATAAAACTTTTATTCAATATAATTATAAAAACTGCTTTTTTTGCACTAAAAAAATTTCTTACGATTATTACGGTTATTTTTAATTCAGCTAACCTTAGCACACACACACAATTGTCAAACAATTTCAAAAGAAAGTCCTTTCTGAATTTCTTTAGAATTTTTCACAGTATTCAAAGGATCATTATTTTTCTAAGCCAGCTTTATGATTGTTAATTTTTAGCATGTGAATAACTCGTACTTATTAGAATTTTCGCACCACACTTTTGAATTTATTAATATTTACATACAATTTTTAATTTTAATTCAAATTCTCTTTTAATTCTGCAAATCAAGCTCTGGCCATAACTTCACCTATAACATATATATTACTGTACAGCGCCAATATTTTTTAAGGCTAAACTTAGATGATTTTCATCTTACATTACGGTAACCTAAGAGAGGGGAAATTCTTGGAAAACCTTCTCCCCATAAGAATCCCGCTGTTTTATGACAGAGCGGGAGACAGCTTCCTTGTCGAGAAAGGAATTAACTTTTCTCACTTTAGAATACATGTGCATATATGGATAGCAGAAATGGTTTCTGTAAATAATGCTGTTAGATTCTCGCCGTTTGGATTGTGAAAATGGCTATATGTATTTTAATTTTAAATTCATTATTTTCATTTAAAAGTAGATTTTAGGATTGGGATACTAAAAATTGTTCTTTATATATTACTTACTCTTTATATATTACTTACTTTATATATTACCATTCAAATATATTACTTACTCTGATATTGAATATGGAATACCAAAAATTATTCCCAAAATTAGAGGAAACTAATTCAATACAGATTTTCCTAAATTATATTATTTTTTATTATAAAAATGTAAACTTTAACAGTAAGAAAGAAAACATGTTCATGAGAATAATATTTACTTTATTAGAGAAAATGTAAAAAAATATAATGAACTGAGATACGACCCATAAATATATTATACCAATAAGTGTAATATTGGCAGCTTTATAAATATTTTCACTTTATTTAAAAATTTCTCTTAGCATTGTGTTTATTAAGAATTTTAATATATTTAAATTTTGTGAAGTTATTTTAAAGACTTTTATTTTGGAAGAATTCAATCGGAAAACAAAATACTTTTATAACAAAACAGAGGATACTGTATAACAACATAAATATAAAAGTTGTAAGATTCATTTTTATATAAATGAAAGTTATGTTTGAGGATTAATTTTATGTACGCGAGATTTGTCTAAAAAGTTATGTTAAGTGTAAAGCAAATGCCATACTTCTGATAAAAAAGGTATGAAATAAGTAAAATATTAAAAATGAGAAAAAACATTAGATGAGATTTTGGTATTAAAATAAAGTAATAATAGTAGAGTACTTCCAAGACTAATGTCTCAATTAGAAAGCCTCATAAGACCATTATCTTTATTATGTAAAAAGTTGAAGCGCTTATATATTTTTAAAGATTTGAAACTGTATTTTATTCTTTCCTCTTCACACACACAATGAAAATAAAATATATGAGTTCCGGCTTTCGTTCACGCAGAAATAACTGTTTACGGTTCAGTTATAAATAAATAATTTTATTTTATGTGGATTCTTAGTTGCTCTAAAAATAATATTTTATAATAATCAAAATATTAAATTCTATCAAAATTGGATCGATTTTATAATTTTTTTACTGATACACACTTTATGAATTTATACAATTAACCAGCATGTATACGATATGAACGTTGAGAATCGACAGTGTTATCCATTATCAAAATGAGATTTGACAGCTAGATTAAAATGATTTCCATCCATGTATTATCATCACATACCGATCATATGGTGCCCTTGGCTTTATGAAATAATTATGTAAAAAATACATTTATTCTTTACCTAAAATGGCTTTTAATTGTTAAAATATCTTCTTCCCGTGTTTTCACTCCGATTACTCGTCAATCTTGTCTCGGAGAATAAATTTCAAACCTGCAAATGCCTTTTTAACTTTAACTTCTGTAACGAGAGATTTCAAAACCACCATTTAGCTTCAATCAAGACAGCATAGATAATTATATAGATATAATTTCCCAGAAATCTAAACTATCATGTTTTACATGGAATTTTCGTTAATTGTCACAAATATTTAAAATGAATTCAATATCTTTTAGGTTAAAAAAAATATGTGATTTATTTTTGGTTTTTTTTTTTTTTTTTTTTTTTTTTTAAGAAGTCTGCAATTGTTTTCACTTTCAATGCCTTCATTATAAGATTATTCTTTTTCTTTTATATGATTGAACTGAACTTTCCCAAAGATTGTAATTTATTCCAAATATTCTTTAAATGTTTCACAACTTGCACTTTTTGTGACATGAATGGAAAATTTGTTTACGCGGCTCCAAATAAACTGCTCCTACTAGTTTTTTTACTTTCCATTAATATTGTTTCCTTGTTAGACAGCTGATTATGTAATATATATGCTAAAAAAAATTTTTTAAATATCAGGACTTTATTTTGCAATGAGTCAAAATTTCATAAAATTATATATATATATATATATATGTAATTCAATAATTTCAAAGTAGCTTTCATTAAGAACTGTATGTGGTGGGTGTCAAAATTTTACTTTCACCAATTTACAATCTGCTAAATAACAGTCTGATACAAATAATAATCTGCTAAGGATGAGTTAATATGTTTTCATTCCAATAAGGACTTTAAAATATATGTAGGAATCCTCATTGGAATGCATTGGATGCAACTGGTTTATAGTGAAAATGAAAGAATAGAACCGGTGACAGTTGAACGGGATTTTTAATTTATTCTTTAGTTGACTATTTACTTCTAATTGACCGTTGTATTTAATCCGCACGAATTCATTCTAACTGTTACAAATTTTTTTACGTCTCCTGACCAATTAGACAAGGATGCTGGTTATTACGCGTAAATTACTATTGCTTACTTAAGGCGCAGCATGCTCATTATATTTCCAACTGAAAATCTGCTATCTGTCTCTCTAAGCAGTTTACACAAACATCTGTAGATGAGCGCATGCTGAGTTGCGAAAAATATAACTCATCGATATTTGTCTTAAAATATCATCTATTCTTTTAATTTATTCAATTAAGTCAAATCAGCCTTCTGCAAGCAATTTCATGCGAGACTGAAACAGAAAAATATTATTGAGCAATCAAAACAGGAAATTAGGACGCAATTTACATGTAATAACAATTAAATGGTTGACGTTAAATTAAAATATATATATATACATATATAATTTGATTACAGTAGCAAAATGGCAGATGATGTATCGAAACGAAATAAATTTATATTATTTTCGGTTCTTTCCGACGAAAATAACGGCTTTCTCCGGTTTTTGTGGTTCAGTTCTTGTTCAAGCAGTATGGAAAATTTTATTGTGTTGTATGAAGTAAGTTTTAGAATTTCCTTTATAATATTTTATTTATTTAATAAAAATAAATAAAGCATATATATTATATGTTTCATTAATTCTTATATGAAAGGCTAAAAATTTTTAAAAAATTGAAATTAAAGGTAAAAAATATAATTACTACCGTTTTCCCGGCGTGGATACTGTAACTTTGGAACAAATTACGAGACTATGTGTTAAATAATAATAAAGATATTGAGTATCCATTAAACATTCTCCTTATCATGCTGCGACTTATATAGAAATAGTATGATACCATGAGTAGAATTTTTATTTCCCTTTTTGTATAAATCTTCTTTTTGGATAAAGTACAAAATATAATACATCCATTTCAAATCAGAACCTTTCGATTTGGAGATCTTGCGCATCCTGATTATTACATATTTTGGATTCTTCAAATAGATTTCTTTCTTTTCTATAAATAAATTAGATAGGCATACTTAAGATACGTCAAATAGACGTTCAGTTTTCCTCTATACTTATAAACTAGTAGAGAAGAACATTATTAAGCATTTTATTACTCGGTAACACAAAGGTATTTTCAGATCTACTATATCAAGCTCTTGTACATTAAAAACTTTTTGCAACACTCTCCCTAATCTTTAATTAACAATTTTAAACATTTGATTTCCTTAGAGAACACAAACAAATTAAAAGGAAAATATTATAAGATGTTTTTAAAGGAATCTGATGCAAGCAGATGTAACGCTGATATTCCATATCTAAAATTTAATAAGTATTTTAAAAAATTGAAAATTTTAAAGAATAGATTATTATTTGCAAAAAATATCTTGAAGTTTATTTAAAGTAAAAAAGAACTCTCAGTTTAATTCTGAAATACATTAAGTGATTGGAATTTAAAAGAGCTATTTAACAAAATATAGAAGTTAAAAATCAGGATATATATATTTAAAATAACGTCAAAAAATATTGAAATGCAGATGGAAAGGAATATTTTATCTATGTAAATATGAGGAAAATAAAAAAATTACAGCTTGACAACTTTAAACTATGACACGATAGGTTATTAGCTTTAAAAACTTTTTATTTTTGCTGATAGAATAAGAAATAATTAAATCAATAGTTCATACATAGGATGTTTGCTATTGACTCAAGTTTTGTAAGGGAAGAAAAGATATTGAAAAACTAATAAATGAATTACAATCTTAATAAATTAACTGAATATTATTAAAATGAAATTTACAAAGCTTATGCTCGTTTATACAAGCAATTGAAATGATATATACATACATTTTTAATAATTCGTGTTTCCAATTTTATATTTAAACATTTTATTATTTTTGACCATTTAATGAAAACCTAAAATCATTCAATGTGTGTGCGAGGCAATGCCTAATTTTTTAGTATGATTAATAGTAAAATTATTATTATGATTATTAAAAACCATACTCTGAAATGAATGTTTTCCTCAATATCAGCGGAAGAAGGGAAATCTATTCTTTCTCAATGCCTGACAAAGTGGTATTCCGTCAAAGTGGTATTCCGGTGTCGGTTTCAGTGACCATTTGAAGTAGCTTCCTCCGCCCGTGCTCTAAAACTTCGGGGGGTAATTTTATGTAGCTACTCATTAACGAAACAGGTGGTGGGGCATAGAAAGCACCCTTTCTGGTATTGAATACAAAAGGACTCATGGCGTTAGTACATTTATCTTCGTAAGGAAGTAAAACATTTTTTTAAAGAAAATATTTGACCCAAGAACAATTCACATAATAAAGAATGCATTAATTTTAAGTATGTATCATTAATAAATGAAATATAATAATTTTAAATACTTGTAATTAAACAGATGAAATTTTCATGTAAATCTTGAATATTGACTCAAATAAAGATTTATTTTGTGTGAATTTTTTAAACGTTTGTAATTTATTTTATTCTCAAAGAACTTCTTAAGGAAAACCTGCATTTATTTTAAAATTTCTTTAAATCAAATATTTTTATGTGGAACCTTATCAAGACATAACTAGTACAGTATTTCCATATTTCTCTAGATTTTCATTTCGCATGAGTATATTATTTTGATGCGCTTGAAGTACATAACCACACAGAGAAATTACTATTTTTAGAAATAATTTTCTCATTTTGCAATCGGACTCGGTACTAAATCACTCAACTATTTTCTAGTAATGATCTGGCATTTAATGTCTATAGTTATCCAATACTGTTAGGTTCAAAAGATAGAAAGTGTTTGAAAAATTTTTGTTTTAAAAACCTTTTTATTAAAGTTAGAACGTAAATTAATGCTTCAATAAAAGAAACAGAATTATGCAAATTTATTGTACATAAGAAATAAAAGATATTGTGTGTAAGAAAATCAGCTGAATACTATTAATTTTTTTTTAATTTCATTATAATAAGGTTAAATATAGCTACATATGGTTAAGATTATTTCTTTGTATAAAGAGAATAGAATATTCTAAATTAAGGTTTAGTAACATAATTTAAAATGATGGCGAAAAAGAATAAAAATTTGCATTTAATATGTTTCTTACAATTCCCGTGAAATTTGAAATTTCCTTAATCATGCAAATGATATTAATTTAACCATTTTTAGTATTTCAATAGTATTTTAGCACTTCAATTATTTTTCAATATCTAATATGATTGCTATAGTTTATGGTTTCCATGTTTGAATGAAAAATTATAAACTATAGCAATCATATTTCATGTGTGTGTATGTTAAAATACTTTTTATGTTTTTCATTTTTGAAATATATTTTTAAACTAAATACTATGCAGTTTTTTTATGAGTTTCAAAATTAAATTTTTACAATAAATTCTAATACTTTATCAAAGAAATACAATTTTAAGTGACGTTTATATACCTGACATGAAATGACAACACGAGAAATCAGCTTTTTCAATGTGTAAATAAAAAATAGCTTTAATAACTGATAACATTAATTTAACGTTATCATTGTAGAAATTTGAAAAAAAATTTCTCGTTAATTAGTTTATACATACGAAAATAAATTTTTTGTATATATCTTTTAATTTAGTCAATAATATTAAAAAATATTTAATTGATCTAATTATAAATAGTTAGATATTATTTTGCAATGATGAACTGAAAAACAAACTTTAATTTTATGTTTATAAAAATACTTTTTTTTAAATTTTTTTGATTGAATTTAGCATTTCTACAATGGAAAAGATTATAATATTCTGTATAAAGGAATGATTCAAAAGGGGTTTACAATTAATTTAGAATGCTCTATTTTTCTGACATATGTGACAGTATGTAATTTTCTAAGTAAGTTTCTGAGTGAAAGCAACTGAAATGTTTATTGGTTTCTTGTCGTTAATGAAAATACCTCACAACTTATTCAATTTATTTAACGTAAAGTTTCTCAACGGTCTCATTAATGAATTATCTTATAAATATTAGTCCTTAAGATACTTCCTTACAATGAAAAAAATTTTTAACGTCGTTAAAATTAATTTGCTTCTTGTATGTCTTCATATTTAGTAAAACATGGGCAAAAGAAATCCAGAATTTCAAAAGCAATGAAAATGTTGTATTTGTCAAACGTTTTTTTCAGTAATACTTTTTACAAATACATTATAAAATTACAAATGTGTGATTTCTAACTCATGCATATAAACATAACAAAGATTTTAACTTATAAAAATTTGTAAAAGTTCCTTAAATTTTTAGAAGGAAAAAAGCAATTTTCTAATTTATATATATATATTTGTTATTGTACTAGAAATATCATTTTTTTTCCTTTCGTTCAACTGATTCCATAAACCAATATATACTGAATGACATTTTACACTCTTACTTTCACACTTTTAATGTTAAACATTAAAATTATTCAATCTTCAAGAGACTGAATTAATAATTATGCTTATAATGATTTCAAAAATTACTAATAAATTTAATCTGAAGTATTTAAACTAAAAGTTGTATTAGAATTATTTATTTTTTAAAAAGCAAATTTAAATCACAATGTATTAAAATATTTAAAAGAATTTTTTTGGTATTTAATAAAACTTAATTTTTATTGCTGAAAAATATTAGATGGGAGCGAAAACATGTATCCACTCAAAATATTTTCCAATCACAAATTAGTTTACTGTTTAGTAAAAAAAAATGCTTCCAGGTGTTCATTAATTGTTTCAGGAACAATCAGGATTTTTAATCAAAAATTTTTTCTTAAAATATTATTGCACTTTTTAAACATGATGGATAAATTCTTGTTAAAGCTTTATTTTTATTGACTTTTTACATTTTGTGTGAAAAAATATATCGTTTCTTTTGAGATTCTCTCCGTGGGATTTTAAAAGAAAAATAAGTTTTATGCTAAATTAAAGAAGCAAGTAAATCTATCTTAAGTGCTACGTAAAATACAGATTACAATATAATATTCTCTTTTAAGAGAAAGCATATATTATCCTTATTTGCATATGTGTATATGAAATCCACGTATGCAGGTATGTATAAGAGGTCCGTGGTTGGAGGTGTGTATGAAAGGTCCTCATTTACAGGTGTGTATGACAGGTCCTCAGTAACTGGTGTGTATGAAAGGTCCTCAGTAACTGGTGTGTACGAGAGGTCCTCAGTAACAAGTGTGTATCATAGGTCCTCGCTTACCTTGAGAAAACACATATTTGAAAAAATTAAAATATTGAAATAATTTATGTCCCACGATTGTTAAAATGTTATTTTAAGCCATAATAATGAATTTCGTAAAAATATTCCTGTAAGTTTAGTATATAATTTGGGTCCTCGGATTGGCGGTGAAAACACATAGAGCGCACTTGCCGGCTTAGACCAACCTGTGTGTGTGTGTGTGTGTATGTGTGTGTGTGTGTGTGTGTGTGTGTGTTTTGGGCATTTTTATAAAAATGTTGTATGGAAACGTAAATACTTCCTAAATATAATTATATTAAAATTTTTTCATATTTTTATTTTTTACACATTAAAGTCTTTGACTACTATCTTCACAACTTTTACTACTTAATTATTCAGGAAATGATACTTTTATTTGGATACGCTTAATATAATTAATTTCCAATTATCCTTAGAAATATGTATCAATGTTATCATTTTTAAAATAGAGAAATATGAAGAAAACAACAAATGCATCAAAGTAACTTAATTACACTCGGAGTGAATAACATAAGCAAAAGTTTCTTACTTTAGGGGTTGTTGTTGCAGCTGCATGCTCCCCTGTACCTGCTCCTCATTTGGGCTATATCAGTCAGATAGAAGCCGCCGGGTGGAGTCTTCGGGATTTTGAACCCATCCCCTTCAGAGGTATCATTTTACCTGAATGACATTGCAATCACACCCAGTTTTAACTTGTTTCTTCAAAGTACTTTATTTCAAAGTATTTTTATTCAAAGTATTTTTATTTCACATTTCTTTTCAAAGTATTTTATTGCATTAATTTAAGGAAACTTCGCAAAATTATTTTGCGAAATTATGCATATGTGACACATAATTTATTTATAACATGTAAAATTTTGTCTAATGAATCTATTCAAACTGTTATTTTTTATGAAAATAATAATTTAAAGATTAGAAATTATTCTGAAACTTCCTTGAATGCTATTTTAGACTTCCACTAATGTTTTTATTTACTTATTACTCAAGTATACATATGTTAGAAGTTGTTGTTGTACCAGAATGTTTCACTATACCAAATCCTAAATTAGGTTGTACCAGCCGGTAGAGACAAACTCAAGGATAGGTACAGCCAATAGATAGAAGCAGGCGGGTGGGGCCTTCGGGATCTTGAAGCAGGGAACAAGCAGAAGGCCCCCAACACTTTCCTTGCCACCCTTAGATAAATCATTTCCTTTGGAAGACATTGCGACCATACCCAGTTTCAACGTGCCCCAGACATCTTTAGCGAATACTACGGATCTCTTCGGTTAATACATACTTTATAAACTCAAATAAGAAAATCCCAAACTAGTATTTTATTTTGAAACAAATTTTGATTCTAAATAAATATCATTCAGAAGGAAGTTCTGGATGATATTTAAATATTCTACCTTTTGCTTGAAAGATCGCATGTATTTCATTAACCCATTATTTTTAATGACTCCCACAGAAACAAGAAAAATCAATCAACTCCAGGTATTGATTTGTCCTTTTTTCTCTTTTTCAAATCCTGGAATCTTTTTTCTCTTTTTCAAAGATTCCGAGATCCTTCCATCGCAAACAAAATACCAAGACGAAAAAGAACCATAAAAGCGCAAGAAAATGAAACGGAATACAGGTTCAAAAAGTAGAAAATCCCAGCTTTTGCTTTCTTTTCTGGCCTCCCCCCCATAATGCTTTTCTTTGTGAGATCGTTTTATCTGCTTCTCATAAAGAAGTCGGGACTTTCGGTTACACTCCTCCAGCCTAAAGTGGAAAACTTTGAAAAAGGCTTACCACGTGCTACTAGAGGACTAAACGCGTTATTTTATATTTGGACTTCTTTAGCAATAAAAATTGGAAAAAACTAGGAAGAGGCATAAATTCTCTAAGTATATCAAGGAGTGGGAGATTATGTTTTTTCCCCTAAAAATTTTCCAAATTGCTCAAAAGTTTATTACTTTTATTTGGGTCAACAAAGTTTATAATAAAATAAAAGATCTTTATTTTTTTTAAATTCACATTCAAATATCATAAGAATAGTTAAAAGAAATTTAATTTGTATTTTCATTTGTAATTTGTTATGATAAAACTGGCATAAAATTCATTCGCATTCAATCTAACTTTTTGAGAATCAATGTGTAGCATGTATTGTATGTAATTGTTATGAGCCAAATATTTTTGCATGCTGAAGTACTTTTTTTTAAATTACTTATTGTAGCGACTTTTTACACTGCAAACTTACCAAAGACCTTTGGTATTATGTATTTATTTTTCCGACTGTACATATGATTCATTTATTGTTGCTATTTCTAATTTTCTGCATTTATATTTATTCAAAATTTTTTACCTAAGTTCTTTTAATACGAACACTCTTCGAGAGGATTGCTTGATGATATTTAGATATTTATCCTTTAAACATGTCAGAAAAGAGTGTTTTTTTGCATAGCTGGCCATCTCTCTCCTGATGAAGACGTAATCCCTATCCCTATGCCTTTTTCTTGTCATTTGTATCGTATATTTTAGTATATTTTACTCTTTTTCCAATTTCATATTTCTGATTGCAATATTTTTCATGTTTTATCATATATATATATATATATATATGTGTGTGTGTGTGTGTGTGTGTGTGTATGTGTGTGTGTGTGTGTGTGTGTGTGTGTGTGTGTGTGTGTGTGTGTGTGTGTGTGTGTGTGTGTATGTGTTACTGTTAAGTGAAGCATTAGTTATTGAAAAGAATAATTCAGTATTTCTTGAAATAACTCGATAAGTCAGTTAAAGAATATGAAATTACAGAATTCAATGATTTAACTATAGAATTCTGTAAGGATTTCACCATGTATATTCCATAGAATAACGATTACTCAATTGTTAAAGTATGAAACAGCGGATTCGAAAATTCTTTGAATTGGCCAGATTGTTTTTAGTACTTTTGAATCGCTTATAGCATTAATTGCTTTGATATGATGTGTATTACATACCTTGATTTTAATTGTAGAGTTTAGACGGTGTATTTTTGTAACTCTTGTTAGAGTAATAATAATGTACGTATAAACCACCTGTTTTTCCTTGTTATTTATCGATTAATCATTTCGAATACGAATAAATTGTATTTAGTTATTAATTAATATATAAAATAAATTTGAAATAATCTATTTCTCACTTTATTGTTTTACTAATTATATTTTATATAATAATTAGATAAAGTATGAAATGAAATCCTTATATATAAAGTGAGTATAATTTAATGACTTCTTAGATATGTTAGATGTAAAATAAAGATGCTGCTTAATTGTTTTTTAAGCTTTGGAAAGAATTTTTGTATGTTATTGGTCCAATAGTTTGATTCTCAGTTACTCAGGTTACAAATTGAAGATTTATTTTTAACTCATTTTCTTAAAGTTAATATTTGGCCTAGAAAATAGAGAACAGTCTCTCTTCTTTGTAAAGGAGGCTAATAGCAAAACAGCAGACTTGAAAAAGACTATTATTTAAATAACTTCATTCTTTAAAGCTGATTCACCATTTGTTGCTGTAATATAAATATCTCCTTATATAAATGTTTCTTAACCTTTCAGTATCCGTGGTCCAATTTTCAATCATAATTTTTATTACGCCCTGTCATCCACAGTAAAATGTGTACTATAATAATGTATTTTGAATATTTTTAAATCTAAACTACAATCCCTTGATTTTAAACCTTACAATTTACTAATAACCCTGAGTTTTCACTTTGTCGACATAGATTCTCAATATTAACAATCAGATGGTTTTACCTCAGAATTTGCCCCCCTTTGGCAATAATGAGAATTTAATGAACTGATTATTAAATATTGTATTGACATGTATCATGTTTTGCATGTGTGTATGCTTTCCATTCAGCCAGTAAAACACAATATTTTAAATTATGTATTCTCTTGGATACATTCGATCCCGTTTAGTGTGCTCACTTTCCCCTAAGGGTGCATAATCGCAGGTTGAGAAACATTGCCTTATATAATTATGTTTATTATATAAGGAAATGTTTCTCAACCAATGTTTCTCAAATTGTGAAAATAATTTAGATGTTTTAAGATAATTTGTTTAAAAAGAAAAAAAAATCTCTGTTTTCTTTTAGACGAGGGAAAATCTTGCCATAATCAGTAACACAACATGTTAATTAAATCAAGCGTTGAAGTACAGCGATGCAATAATTTATCAAATCTAGGAATTCAACTGAAACCCGGTGGCTTTGTGGCAGCGTTTGGCGCTCTCAAGGCTCAGGTCCGAGGTTCGATCCTCGAACTGGAAAAGTTCGACCCAGTCTTTCATCCCTTCAGTGGGTTGATAAACTGAATACCGAGCGTACTTGGGAAAGAAACACTGGAAGTCTCACGTTAGGCTGACCACCTAACTGGGACATATGCTTCACAGTTTACAGCCTTCAGTCATGAAAACAATTATGGGCACTGTAGACCTTGGAGCTGGCGTGCCATGGAGTTTAGTTCAGGAGTAATCCTAAGCAAGGACAGTCCCTTTTGGAAGGAATGCGTATAGACGAATTTCCTTAGATTTAATATAACGAGTTAGATCGGGGTAACAGGTTTAACAGTTTGCAACATTTCGTCAAGAAAATATTGAACAAATTGTGTTATCATGAAAGAGAGAGAGAAAAGAAAGATATTTTGCAAATGTTTTTCGATTGGATATAAATCATCATTTCAAAAATGAATTTTTATTTTATTCTTCGACAAGCTATATCTAGTTTTGTTGCTTGCGTGACAGAGCAGTGGCCTTCAGAGTGAATATTCTCAGTTCAGTACCAGCCACTCTCATGATACCAAATGGATTAAAATATATATTGATTGTAAAGGTTTATCTAAAAATGGCAAAACAGAATTTCAGAAATGGCTTATTTATGCAAACTTTTCTAAAAGGTAATAATAGGTGGTTTGTATTCTTTGAGCAAATGAGAAATGACAACGCTTATAAAGATACATTAACAAACGATTGAGTGACATTTAAGAAGCTAACTCTTTATAATATCTTTTGCTAAAAAGACATTGATCAATCTGTCTTCTGCTCGATGAATGTAAAAAGACATATCTTATCAAGGTTTCCGACAAATATTCAATGAGAACTTTAAAGACTAAACATTTCAAATTTTATTATTATTATTATTATTATTATTAAGAGACATATCTATGGACATTCAAAACAGAAAACATTATTAACACATTAAATTTTAATAATGAACAATATTTCAAATTTAATAAGAACAGCACTTAAATTTTTTTAATTCTAAAAAGCTCTAAATACTAAAATGGAATTGTATTTTTCTTGAAATAAGGTAAATACACTATTGATAACCCTCAATTTGAGTTAACTATGCTTTCTAAAGATTTTTAGCATAATTCTACCATAAAAATGAAAATCAAATTTGGTTCGAGGTTCTTAAATTTAAATAATTTATTGGTATAATCAAAATCGCTTCTTTTTATTTGCTGGCTATTGCATTACTTTGATTGTTAATGTTTCCTGGGGTATAATGTAATGTATATTGTTTCGGGAAGTTAACAAAATATTACTAATCTGCTACATAACTAAAATCTTCAAAAGTCAGAAAATTTCAAATAAAACTCAACCAATTTTGATTTTAAACAACTCTAATAAAAATACGTTTTAAATACTATCAATGTATTTGATTACATTTTTTACTTTCCTGGGGTATAATGTAATGTATGTGTGTGAGTGTGCTTTTAAGGAAATTAAGCTAAGAAACAACTATGAAACGCATTCATTTTGGTAAATATTAAATCATATGGGAAAAAATAAATTTTAAAAGTTCACTTCAATTTATTAAAGAAAAGAACAATTTCGAGTTTTAACTTCGTGCATAACCGACAATTGAGAAAATATAAAACCCATTACTTAAAATTGAATAATTCAAAAATTATTCATGATAATTCATGAGTTAGATTAAGTAATTTTATTTATGTAAATTTGAAATGTATAGTTTTATCAATTTGAAATACAATGAATACGTTAATTTCTTAAACATATTTTAGAAATTCATTCTGTAAAATAATCGAACAAATTAAAAAAAGCATCGTTGTCCTACTCTTTGATAAAATTATTCCTCTATTGGAATCGTGCGATTGAAACAATCCAAATTAAACATAGCCTACTCACGGTATACAAATGAAACCATATCAGTTTAGCTTTAAGGGTATAAAGAAATTTTAATGGAAGAATTATGATATTATATTGAAAGATGTAATTTTAAAAAAGTAATTTGGCATAAAAAGCTGTAACATTAAAAACAATACAATCTAACGTCTTATTCTTGAATAATTTTTTGTAATTACATATTTGCAGATACACATAGATTTTATCATACATGCAACTTAAGTGAAAAACTTTTAAAAAACAATTAAATAATATAATAAATAACATCGCGCTTATATTTTATTTCAACAATGTACTTTAATTTCATTTCTTAAAAAAAATTCGTAATTATGCTTTTTTTATTATTTTTCAGTATCTATACATCATTTATGTTACACAATTTTGTTAAAATATGTATCGATATTTTTTCAGATAGTGGCACTCTATAAATAATACATTTCGCAGTGGCCAAGTCAGTTACAGTTATTATCGGGAGAGTGTGAATTCCTGTTTAAACTAATATTTTTTGTATTCTCTAAAGGCGGCTGGGTGCCTTTTGATCTGGAAAGTAAAGTATGGGAGTAAAAAAATATTCTGAATGTTTATAGTAAAAATATAACATTATCAAATGTTTAAAAGAATTCTAGAGTTGAAGATATCATGCTTCATCACTGATTCTTTAGTAAAAACAGATGCAGAACTTCAATATTTGAATTTTTATGGTTGATACTTGGATTCCTCGTGGTTTTCTCCATTACAATATGTAAATACAACATATATGTGTAAAACACTTTTATAAAGATAAGTACGCATAAAATGCATACAAATCTTTACAACAAATTTTAGATTATCTTTAACAATGCCTCATTCTATATTAAATGCTTAACAACTTCAAATTATTTTATTATATTTTAGGATCACCTATACATAAGTTTTTATCAAAATTTATTACTATCAACCCCGAAAATTATATATAAAGAATTTAACAATTAATATAAGATAATAATACAAATAAATATTATGATAGTCGTAACTTATAATAATAGAATATTTTGCAATAAAAATATTCCTTGATGTATTCCTTGATGTATTTTTATACATAAATATTTTGAAACTGATGCACTTCATAATAACTTCAAAATTCATAAGCATCTTGATAAAATATCTCTCTAAACCCAAGATTAACTTTGCTTTCTGCAAAGTTGCCTCTTTCTTAATAAAGGGTTCCACTGCCTTAATAAAGGGTATATTCATTGTCTCTCAAATACGTTTCAAATATCAATTAATTTAAGATATTGAAGATGGGAAGCATTCATATTTGTAAGAGTTATCAAACTTAAATTTAGCACACGCAGCCTTAAGGACAATATATTATATTCAGAGATGTCATTCCATGAGACAATTAAATGTCACCTATTAATCTTCTGGGCATCATGTATTAAGATTAAGCATAATAGTAATAAAGGAGAAGAGATTTAAAACAATAAAAAATATGGTTAGTACATTGATAATTACTTGTAATTTGCATAATTAATGGTTTCTGACAATATAAAAGTGGAAAATTAATATTTTAAATACGTTAGTGTTTCTCAACCTTTTAGTATACACGGCCCAATTTTTATGGCAACCACCTTCCCACCGCACACAATAAAATGTATACGATAAAAATGCATTTCGAGTATTTTGGCACTAAACCTAGACTACAACCTTAATTTTAAACTTTACAAATTACCAAGAATATGGAAATTTATGGACATTTTGCTACACCGATCCTCAGCATTGGAAAAATAAGAATCCTGTGCCTTTTTATTGCTATTGCGTCCCACCATGTCGAGCATTCTCACGGTTTCGCTAGAAGTTTTGATTTGTCTGGAAATTTATCTGGTCAGCTCAAGAGTTAAGTTAGGAGCGTGCGCAGATGTGAACATATGTTTTCTCATAGGGGGATGGAGAAAGTTCTATGACGCCAATTTCAATTCCAGACAATCTCATTCGAGTGGATAGTTCTTTCACTATTGAATCTGTAATAAATGTGTATGTTATATATATTTTCATGTAATAACAATTCACCGCATTAACTATTCATGGCAGCAGACTTATTCAGAATCATGGATAAATTTTTAAGCGGGCGTAAGCGAGCATTACACGATAGACAAGCAAAAACAAGTACACAGACGAGCATGGTTCCGAAAATTAAATCAAGAAAATATTCTCAAAAGTACATAAATTTTGTGTTCACTAGTACTGAAGTAAATGGAAAAGAAAGGCCCCTGTGTATCATTTGCTCAAATATGTTGACGGCAGACAACATGAAACATAATAAATTAAGCGACATTTGGAAACGCTTCTTAGTGAGTACGTAAGCAAACCCAGAGAATTCTTCGAATTAAAATAAAAATCATTGTTAAAAAAGACTTTGTGAATGAAAAAGCTGTAATTGCCTTTTATAAAGTTTCATATAAAATAGTCAGATGTAAAAAGCCTCACACCATTGGTGATGAGCTTATTTTGCCAGCCGCAATTGAGACTGTAGAAATTATGTTTATAGGTAATTTTGCAAAACAATTGCAGTCAATACCTCTTTCAAATGATACTGTTGCCCATCGAACTGCTGATATAGCTAAAGATGTAGAGTGTCAACTTTTGTTGAAATTGCGTGGCAAATTGTTTTCAATACAACTCGATGAGGCAAGGGATAGTAATAAAGATGCTCATTTCATTGCCTATATTAGACTTTGTTATGATTTGTCAGTAAAAGAAGAATCACTTTTCTTCAAACCAATAGAACTCAAAGCAACAACACTCTCATTATTTGCTATCCTAAATGATTTTATGAACGAGGCAAACATATAATGGAAAAATTGCGTCGGAATATGCACCGATGTTGCTCGTTCTATGTCGGGAAGATTCCAAAGTGTCCAAGCACTTGAGAAACAAAAATCGCTACAGTGTGTATGGGCACATTGTATGATCCCCAGAGAAGCTTTGGCTTCCAAAGAAATGAGTCCTGGTTTAAATGTTGTGTTAACTACGGTTGTAACCGTAGTAAATTATATAAAAGACCCCTGAAATCAAGAATCTTTTACGCACTTTGTAAAGACATGGGTGCAGTACATTCAGCGTTACTATTTTATTGCGAGGCAAGATAGTTATCAAGAGGGGAATATTTGCAACGTGTTTATGAATTAAGAGAAGAAATCGCCGTTTTCCTAGAAGAGGAAAAGAGACCAGAAGCTGAGAATTTTCATAATAGTTTATTTGTTCGATAGTTTGAAATTGAGCTACATGGTCGTTTATTTGTTCAATAGCTTGAAATTGAGCTACATGATCAACGTATTCGAGAAATTAAATAACTTGAATCTTCAACTGCAAGGAGCAAATACACATATACTGGATACGAGAGATAAAGATAATGCTTTTTGTAGGAAATTGGAATTGTGGAGCAGAAATTTAAAGCAAGAAAACTTAAGAATGTTTGCAAATTTGAATGATTGTATTAAAACTTACAAGCTTAAAGAATAACACGTAAAAGTTGTTTTTTTTTTTCGGATAACGGATCCATTTCAAAATACTCCCGAATGACTCTCAATTGAAGAGGAAGAAACTTTCATAAAATTCACGGCAAGTGGCGAAACCAAAAGACAATTGAGTAATAAATCACTCTTTGAATTTTGGGCAGGAGTGGATGATGAGTTTTCTACACTAAAAACAAGGGCATTTCGCATTCTACTACCATTTTCAACATCTTATCTTTGTGAAACTGGTTTTTCTACGGTGGATTCTTTCAAGACAAAATATAGATCTCCGCTAAATATAGAGAAAGAACTGAGAGTGTCTATTTATAATATTAAACCTTCCTTCAAAAATCTTTGCTGTGAAAGACAAGCCCAAGGAAGTCACTAATAATTATTAAATTTATTTTTAATTTTTTAAGTTGTTTCAATTTAATAAGTTAATTATTAAATATGTCAAAATGTATTTTGTTTTGTATGTGTGTGTTCCTTTCAGTCACTTAATTATTTTTTTTAAATAACATTTTCTCTTGGATATGTTCGTGCCTCCCCCTCATTATTATGCTAACGTCGCTTAGGGGGCGCACCCCACAGGTTGAGATTCACTGAAATACATATTACTTTCAATAAATAATACTAGTAATATAATAATGTTTGTAATACTAATAATATATAATTCAGTCATTGATGAAATTTATGTAATATAATTTCCAATACTTAAAAGAGTTTTCTAACACAAACTCGTTTAATATCTTCTAATTATTATTTATATATTATTCTCCTAAAAGAGTAATTTCTATTCTTTTCTTATTTTATAATTATCAAAGTTTTATTTTTCTTGACACAAATTATATTTAAAAACTCTTTGTGGTGTATTTAACTTTATTATTTATTTTTTAAAAGTAAAATATTTGTATATATTTAATACTTTTTTGTAGTTACGATAAAAATTTCACATGAATAATAAATTTAAAATAAACAAACAAAGAATTTGCTTGCCTAAAGTTCAATTTCAAGTAATAATTAATTAATATCTTTTCAATTATATTTCATAATTGAACTATAAATATACTTACCAGAAAGTAATATTTATTTTATTTTTGCAAGAAAAAAAATATTTTGTCTTAATGTTGCAATCAATATTTTTTTATAATTTTTGCCGGTGTATTTGTTGATAAAATTGTGGTTTCTCCTTAGAAGAAGTATGCAATGAATCTGTAGTTTATATATAAAATTCTTTAAATATTTTTTATTCAAGAATTTCTAGCTGGAAAATATTTCCTAGTAACCCTCAAGATATTTGTATATAAAAAGCAAGAATGTTATTATTTTGATATAGAAAAATTTTTCATTGAAGGAAAAAATTCATATTTATAAAGTAAAAAATTGTGTGCAACAAAGAAAAAATATCTTAGCCTTAGAGCCACCTGAACTTTTATCTTAGTTGGTTATAACATTCTACGTATTCAAATGATTTTTCTAATGAACACAGTGTGAGTAATTTAATTTATTTTTCTTAAGCAAAGAATAAAAATGAAATGGCTGTAATAAATTACTTTTGCAGATAAACAGCCTCTTTTTCAATATCTTTAATTATTTTTATATAAAAATAAAAATCTCTGAATAAATATTTATTTATGAATGTTAAACATTATTTATATTAACAAAATGAAATGCAAATAAACTAAATGCGACACATTTCTAACATTATTTTCTGCAACTAATTATAACTCACAGAATAAATGAGCGGATTTAATGAGTAAATAAGCATTTTTATAATTTTACAGCCTCAAATAAATATTTCTAATAAAAGTTGATGGTGAACATAAACCGGTTATTGTAATCCTTAACCTTATTGATGCAGTGATGAATAAATAAATTAACAAAAATAAACAACTTAAGTAAATCCTGAAAATATATTCACCCGAAAGCAATAATAATAATAATAATAACTATGGCAAATTAACTTATTTGATTTCATCAATATTTTAATTTTAAGAAATTAAAATATTTCGTTTGAAACTATTCTAATTGGTTTTCGCCAAAGAATGCCCAATAGAACTTTTAATATACCAATTAAATAAATTCCTTCTTAACAATTTAAATTTGAATTGGAAACACATCCTCCCAATATATTTTTACCATAAAATACTTTAAAAAATTATATCAGATCGATGCAATATTTTTAATGTGTATTCCTTATGAAATTAAATTAAAATATTTTAATATTTTATATTTTATAAACTTTTATCTGCATACCATTTCATTGAAAATATTTTTTTAAACTCGCAACTAAAATAATTACTCTAATCTAACTATAACTGTCTTCATCCCTCCTTAATTGTGAATCACGTATAATAATGTTTTATAAAAATTAGTTCAGCTCCACAAAGAGTAATAACATTGTTGCTTATAAAATTAAATCACATTATTTTTAAACTTTAATATACATTAGTAATAATATACAATGATATAAAAATTCACAATATAAAAATAATATAATTTGATATAAGATTATCAATTATTATTTTTGCATATATTACCATAATTTTAAAATATTATACAAACACCATAAGAGAAAAAATATTTTGACATAAAATTAAACATTTCTTTCTTTCCAGATATTCATTGATGATGCAAAATCACATTTTAAAAATGATACAAATTAATTTAGACCCAAGATAAATTATATACACAATGGTTATTGTTGCGTTTTTCATATTATTGCAACACAAAGTGATATATTTTTAACTACAATTATCTGAAAAACTATCGTAAAAGGTAAACACATGTAGTGTATGATATTTGAATACAAAAACATTTATCATTCTTATAATATAGTGTTTTATTTTATTCAGTTATATTTTATAATCTCCGTAAGGCTGTTAAATTTCTGGAGATGAATAGTACGAAAATATATATAAATGTCAGATCAATTGGTAAATCTTATGCAAGACTAGGAAATAAAAAATTGATAAGCTATTGCAATTGCTCTAAATAGTTTATATTTCATGATAATCTACTATAGGGTTTATCGATTTGTTTTATTATATACTCAAATTCTCTTAATAAATAAACTTAAAAATATCAATTTCACTGAAGATATAAGCGAAAAACTCGAAGTTTACAATCAGGTTTATATTTACTAAAGTTTATGGGTTGCTTCGATTCTGCGCAAAATTCAAAAAATAATTAAAAAAACTAGTGGCATTTGACGTCATATAAAACAAAGCCATGGTCTAGTAGTTAGGGTATCGGCCTTCAGCTTGGAAGGGCAGGGACTCAATTCCCACAGAACCACCGAGAACGTGCACATTATATTTGTGGAATCGCAAGGCCTTCGGTAAGTCATTGAGCAGTTACCATGGGTGTAATTGTCTGGAGAAAATTTCCTTCCTCATGAGATCAATGTCAAAATTGAGGGACTGGATCCTCTGTTGGTTGGTCTATGGAGGAGTCGAAGAGCAAAGTTGTACTTTCACCTTCGTGATTTCACCTTCAGACTAAACGAAAAACGCGTCTTTCTGACCAACTTTTGTAGCAGTTGGTTATTCAGCTTGTCATGTATGTCATAAGTAACAACATACATTTGACTCTATTATGTATGCAAGTATATACGAATGTATCAATAAAAAAATTCAATTTTAACTGCTTTCAATTAACAAATTTAAACCTAGTCATAAAATCAAACTAATAGAGCATTTACTTTAAAGAAATAAAGGTATTTTACAAAGGCAATAATGAGAAGTTCTCAGCTATAAATTTGAAAATTAAAATGCATCTAGAAGTTACAAAGCATTATATAAAAATGTTATTAAGAGCAGCAATGATGCCATTAGAGTTTATTTACTACTATAATTACTATTCATTTAACACAAAAAATGAAATTTTTGTAATAAAGGCATAGAAAAATTTATTTCTTTTTGAATTTTTTTTCTTTTCTTCGTCTTTTGCTGTAAAATAATAGCCTTAATGCTATTATTTTACAGTAAAAGATGAAGGTATCTGACGTAACTGTAATTCACAAATTTTCATTTAGCATTGTTTTAACAGTTTTGAGTCCCATTGTAATTTTTTGGAAGCATTACATCCTTTGATCACATCTGGCGAAATGTTTTCATGCTCATTTTTCTCTTGGCATACAAATGACTTTTAATATTAATTTATCAAAATTTAATCTAGATATTTAGTTTTAAATTAACAGGTTAAACATTTACCTACACTTCACTGTGCTTGTCAATAAGTTTAAAAAATAATAAAGCGTAGAAAATGTTTTCGAACCAAAATTGCTACGGTTCCAAAAAAAAATAATAATTAATAAAAAATAAATAAATAAATAAAATAAATAAAATGTTTGCATAATAAGCTATTTTTAACTCAGAAATCTGTTCGAGCGAAAAACTTTCAGGAAAATGTCATGTGGTCAAAGAAAACAAGCAACAAATATGAAATTCTAAATTTTGAACTTAACAAATCGATTTGTGGTTACAGCGAAAATAGTTTTCCGTAATACAGAGTAGATTCCATGTTTATGTGCTGTCATTTTCCTTGAAAGTTCTATATTTGATCGACTTTTCATGAAAGTTTTAAGAGTTTATGGGAAAAAAAACTTTAATGTCTAACCCATATAAATTTGAATTCCATTCCAAAGTTTATATTTTCTATGTTCCAAATGAGGAATATTTATGATATTTTTGGCAATATCTTAAACTTTTGGCACCATCTTAAAAACAGATTTCATTATTTTTTCGATATTTGCTGAAGAATAATGTTTTTCTTATTATTTCAATATATATATAATAGTATGAGACAGAGTAATTTAAGTATTATAATATTTTTAACATATAATATTTCATTTTAATAAAATTTGTCAGCGTTGGTGCCTATAATGCATTATAATTAAAAATTTAGCAGATATTGCGTACATTTTTTACTATCGTAAATGAAGGGCATAAAATCACTCTACACAAATTCAGATTACGCTGTTAAAAAATCCATGTTCAATTAGTAATACATCTCTTTTATACACATTTAATTTCTTTTAATTTTAAATGGACAAAAATTCAGCATATTTAATAAATTGTGATATTTTTCTAAAATATATTTTTTTACTGCTTTGCTTTTTAAATTTGCTCATAAATGCTGAAGACATGGATAAAAATTAAATAATTAACTTCACATTCAATTTTCTGATAAAAAATCTTTCAGTTTAAATATATATCTTAAAATGTTAATTGATAAAAGATGTCATGCATTTTATAAACTATAATTGAATTAATATCAATCATTAAGTATCAAAAACAATTTTTAAGAAAATACAGTATTTCTTCCAGTAATGTATTGTTAATTTTTTGTTATTTAAATTGATTTAAATTTAATTGCTTACAAAAATAAACATACAAGAAACATGCATGGATTTTATGAATCAGGTTGAATTTAAATACGGGAAAATGAAATAAATCATATATTGATATAAATTACTTTTAATATAATTAAAGAAATGAAATAAAATATAAAGATTTTAATATCAGGAATTAAATTCATGACATTCTATCAGGTATTAAATATCAAATTTATGTAATATTTCTACCTATATTAAAAATATTGTGATTATAAATACATTATAGAAAGTCTTTAATCTTATGAAAATTTAATTAAGTGTAAAAATTTCGTTCTTAAATTAATCAAAATAACAAATTTTTTATGAAATTCTTATTAGACAATTAGATAACAGTAGATAATTTAATGAGGTATTAAAATAAACATCATAGTAAACTCAGTTTGAAGAATTCTAAACCGTTATGTTAAACTATATATATTTTGCTTTGGCATAAAATATGAATTCAATGAAATTTTCATTAAAGGAATTTCGGACCATAAATCAAATAAAATTCCTAAATTCCAAATATGTTTTCTATTCTCAAAAGAGAAAAGTAAGAGAAATATGCATAAAATAACCATAAATCATTGAAAACGTTCTATAGGGTAAGAAATCACCCTGTAATTTATAACATAAGATATTAAAGAACTTTGAATATTACTACTAATATCTTAATTAAGATATAGTTAATTATGTGTCTTATATTATGCGTAAAATTTTCGGAGATAGCAGTTAATTAGTTAGCTTTTTGGCGTTCACCTTTACAAATAGGGGATTTTCACTCAGTTTAATCTGCATATCTTTGAAAGTTGACTATTGCATCTCCGGTTAAAATGGTGCCATGGGCTTAAGAACTAGACATCTCATAAATGAAATCGGGTCCAATTTAGGAATGAGAGTCGTTACAATTTACCACGAATCTCAATGATAGTTGGAATGTGGTTTCATCTCAGTAATATCTCGGAAAAAGAGAATTGTGATGGTTTTGGTTTTCTCTGGGGAGGCATTGTGGGAAAGGGAGCATCGAAATCCGACAGAATTTCTGTAATCGAAAATCTTTATATCAAAGAGGGGACACTTTTTACAAGTGTCTATGCCATCGGAAATATTTCCTTTTTATCGATAACAAAGTACGACCACACTGGAATATTGTTATTCAGGAACTACTGGAAAGAAAGAACATCCATCGAATTGTTTGGTCAAAAAAGAATGGTTTAAATCCAATGGAACATGTGTGATAGGCTTTGGGTAAGCGCTTTGCGGCACTATTGCATCTTTCGGAAAGTATAAAACAAGTGAAATAGAATCAGCGATCTGAGCTGAAGAATTATTTCACAACCTGGTGCTGAATACTGAAAAGTTTTGCAATAATTGATGGAAGTGGTAATTTCCAAAATTAAGATAACATTTGCTTATTGCACTTAGACAGACAGACAAATCGTTTGGTTGGTGTCGTGGCCATGGGAAGAACGAAAAATGACCATGAGTGTTCGAACACAGCTGGCTATTTTATTGATGTTTTTGAGGTCAAGACTCTTTTTTGGTGTCAAACAAGGAGGAAATCCCCGAGCATAAGTCAGGTATCAGATATCATGGTTGTTAAATAATTGTCGTTGCCTCCGAAAAGATCACTAACAAGTGTGATGGTATTATGGGTTCAATAAGGTATTTTTAATTTGATTCCATATAGTATTCATTTTTTCACACTAGTGCTGTCTACATCATTTAAGTACAAAATAATGTCTTTTATTTCTGAATATTTTGTCTCTCAAATGATTGCTCGATGAGTTATGATAAAAAAAAAAAGCTCTATATAATTGTTTTAGATATGCACACCAATCCAGATATTACTCATATTTAATTTACTTTTAAATCAGTGTTAAAAAACAATTTAGGTATAGTTACGCAAAATATCATTCTTGTTTTAAGTGGATTTGATTAATAATTGTAATTCTCTCAATAAAAAGTAAAATGTTTCCACCAGAGTGCGTTTTAGATGTACGCTAATTCTGCAAAATTACGCCATTTTCCTCGCCACGAAAATTCATATACGCATAACACATAATAATTTCTAGATAAATTAACTTTAAAAATATACTTTCAATAATAAAAGCATCTTCTTAAATTTCTTGCAAAATCAAATGTGTCAAAATTAACAATTTCTGAACTGATAACTTCAATTCAGACATTTATTTCAAAATTATTTTATTTTTTTACATCCGTTCGAAACTGCGATATTACCAGTTTGAAAAAAGGGATTTTTTTCTACAGAAAAACCAGAAATAGTGTACTGAAACTTTAAGTGTAAGCAACTTTTTAATTGACATTTTGAAACTATCCAATTTTATGTAGTATGGTTTCACACAATGCTGCTAATGTGCATTCACCTTTTCTCATTATTAATTTTTTAAGCAAAACATTTTGGTGACAACATTGATAACTCAATCGTTTGTTTATAACTCAATTTGCCGATATAATACATTTATTTTCTGTTTTTTCCCATCAATCTTAGATGTATATTAATAAATTTTAATTGAAATTGTTTTGAAAATATTAAGAATAGCATAATTAAAATCTGTTCTAGCCAAGAAACTAAAAAAAGCTCAAAATCATTATATAAATTTAAAATTCGACGGGAAAAAATTGATGTAATAAGTGAAAATTTCATATTTTCAAACAATAACTGAAATATTTCTTCACAATAATTACTGTCTTTCAGGAACTATTTCAGACAAACTGCATAGAGATTATTTCAATAGAATAAAATTCATTATCCAGATTTGCATGGAAATTAAATGAATGACATAATTTTTTTTTTCAAGTTACTTAGAAAATGCCATTTTATTCGTCGCATACTAACGTAGAATTTTTGACAATTTTTGCACTAAAAATATAAAAGGTATGGATTAATTTGTCATTACACTTTCAAAAAATTATGTTCGGATAAAAAATATTTGTTAAAAATATATTTAAGAAACCTATTGACTGAGAGCCCTTATCGATAAATTAACCCAAACGATAAATCAGGATTATTTTATACAAATATTTTTATATTTCCTGTCCATTTTTCCTCCAATTATAAAAAGTAATATATTCTGACATCAAGTATAATTTACATATATTTGAGTATCAGTTTAAAGATACAAACTCTCCCAAATATGGATATTTTTCATTGTTTTAATTTTTACATTGATTTTTTTAATTTACAAAGCACGATGACGTAATAATAGCACTTAATATCTTCGTGGCACATGTTTTATATTCGATCCTCACACTAGCAATAGTCTACACAGACCTTTTTTCCAGGTTGATAAAATTGAGTGCAAGCATGCTTGAAAACTAACCACTCGGGGCTTCACGTTAAGCTAAGCAACTAACAAGTACATATGTTTGGGACAGTAAGGCCTTTGCTTAAGAGAAAAGAAATGAGCACTGCTGATCCTAAAGCCATTGTGGCTTTTGTGCTACTAAGTTTTTTAGTTTATTTAATTTAATCAACCGAAGAAAATTTTATATAATTTTAATATTTAGTGTAGATTTAAAGTTCGGAAATAATCTCGTGAATTTCTTTTTTCCACGGCGGTTACTTGAGTGACGACCTCTCTGCCACAACAAGGCCAGAAACTACTACTCATTTGTTATTACCCAGCGGATAGCTGTGAACCAAGCCAAGGAGGCGAGTAGCGTTGCCCGCGCCATACCACCACAAACCCGTTTATAGGGTGGGCCACTTTCATACATCATCACAGAAGAAAGGACAGAGAGAAGAGTGAAAGAAAATAACAACCAAACCAGAACAGGGATTCAAACCCGAGACTGACAGCTCAAAAATGCTAACCACACAGCCATTGGTCGGCTTAATGTCTAATATATATTTACTTATTCTATAACATGTGATAGTTTTATAGGAGTATATTATCCTGGTATGACTGCCTAAAGTATTGTTTACGTGGCTATTTAATTATTAGTTCCATGCCTCAGCAAGTCTAAGAGTGTTGAATTCACTAATGGTTTACCTAAAGTAATTCTTATCCCCAATGTCCTCCCATAAAAATAGTTCTTTTTAGGAATGACATATGTGTAGATGTCGGAACCTATTGATTAGGGCATCAGCTTCAGTCCGTAAATGTTGGGTTCTATTCCTAATGATGCCGAAGACACAACCAGTACATAAGATATGCGTGCTTGTTAAATCCACAGAATCGAAAGTCTTGTAGCCTATCATTGAGCAGTTTCTATGAGTGTAATGGTTTGGAGATAATGTCTTCCACATCCTGATCAATGACAAAATAGTGGGAGAAGATACTGTGGTGGTGTCATCTATCTGAGGAAGGAAAGTCGTACTTTCACTTTCATGGATCTTTGATTAAATGAAAGACGAGCCGTGGGTTTACGAGCTTGGTTTGTCTTAGTGTCATAAATAACAACAACATGACATGTCTTTTTTAATATCTCGGGTTTGATCCTAACCACTATTGAACAACAGGAGATGAATGTTGTGTTTCTGTATTAGGAATGAAAGTCTATCCTGACAGGTGCTTGGTTTTTCTTCTTGATACACTTGAATATATCTTACTTTTGTAAAAAAGTTCCCCCAAAATGCTATTAATTGGTGACTATTTAAATGCCTAACAACAACTCTAGACCATTAAGCAGTCCATTTCGTCATAGTGAAGTCTTCTGCTTGAATACTAATTCTATACTGCAAAACCTTCTTTCAGACTAACAATGTTATACATTCTGGTGGTCCTCTAACAAGATAACCATCAAAGGTCTCATCAAAAATTTTTTTTTAGCAACGAAAGTTCTCGAGGCAATTTCTTCAGCTTTTTAGCAATACGAGATGTAGGTTGCTAAACTCTCAAGCACCTGTTTTTTTTGTTTTTCCTAGGTTACCACTTGCGAAATATGAAAGAAAACACTGCTTAAGAAATACCCTTTTGAAAATCAAATTACGCAATGGATATCTAAAAAAAGTCTTGACAAAAAGCCTTAAGATGACACAATCTTAAGGCTTCTATGACACAAGATCAAATTAGCCATATAGTCAGCTCCCTGCAGTAATTTGTGTCAGAAAAAAAATTTATTCCTAAATATAACAACTAGAAATAACAATTTCCTCAAAAAATAAATTGGCGTATAATAAAATAAATCTAAATGTTTGAATTATAGATTATACATAATAACATTTGTAAAAACTAAAAAATGGTATTATATTATTTAAAAACATTTTGCTACAGTTGAATATTATTCAGCAGACTTAAAAATTTGAAATAAATATGAACAAGATAAACTACATTATATAGAAAATCATGGGCCACAATAACTATTTAAAGTTAAATACAAGTGTTTTTAAAATAAAAAAAGAGATATAAAAAGGATATTGCACCTAAAATATTTGTACTGCTTTAAAGAGAGCAAGAACTGAATTTTCAATTGGAAAATGAATTTGAAATATTTTGAAGTTTTTCCTTACGTGTTTGATATAAAACACTTCATTCTCTTTTTTAAACTACTTCCATTCGTTCTCGAACAAAATGGGCTTGAAATTCAATTTCTAAATATTAAAGCAGAACTTTTTGTTTCAGAATCAAAGGAAAAGCTTCCTAAAATAAAGAAAAATTAGAACATAACATTTCTAACTGAAAATGTATTTTGCAGAATTGTAGATGAATCAGGTGTTGAGAGTAACTTTCAACACCAGCAGCTGTAAAATCCATCGCATTTTCTATTTCAAAGGTTATTATTTCTGATTCTAAAATCCTATATTTCATGTCATGGCATGTTCAAGTAAAAAAGTAATATACATTTAGTTGTTAAAGATGTTATTTCTTGTTTTCACTTGAGTGTGAATTTCATGAAGGTCTCGCAAAATAGTTATTGAGAAAAGCTTCATACCGGTTAAGACTTTGAAGGATAAGAATGTTGTCTGACATTCAATATTTTTAAATGATTTAGTTTGAATTCGAGTGGTATGTATAGTTAAAAATAAAAGAAAACTAGTTCAAAATTTTTCCAAAATAAGGATTTTCAGTAAAACTAGCAATATATTTTATGTATGATGAGTAAAGCAAGAATAGACTTTTTATATATAGTAAAGTAATTTCAAAAATTTATAAGAATAACTATATCCAGTGGTATAATATAGTTTTCATTTATCTTAATTTATAAAGTAAATTTAGAATACAATTTGTTTAATTTTCAATGTATGAAAATATAATCAACTATATCATATAAATATTCGTATTTTATTTAAGAATTAAAAGATTATTTTTTGTTTTACAGAATTATTTAAAAATTAATTACAGATTTAATAGAAAGGCTATGCATATTTTAAAATATAATCACTGTCAAATCTTCCAAAAGAAGAATTATGTTTAGTGTCAAACAAAGTTTTTTATGTAGCTTTATGCTTAATTAAACGCAGTCAATTAAAGAAACTGATTTAACTTAAGATAATGCTACTCTAACAGAGAACTGCTCTAAGCTATTAATTTAATTATTAGTTTCGATATTTTATATGTTTTAGATACTATTATATATTTTAGATAGTATTTATATGTAATTCTAAGGAAGAAAATCCACTTTAAAAAAGTTTAATAGCTTATCAGTTTTAGTCATGCTTTTAATTTGAAAATATGCATGTACTCATATAACATTTGCCAAGTAAATATTTGCGTCACATCTTTAACATTGCGAAAGTAATATCCAATACAGCACCATATCATAATACCTAGTTCAGGAGGAGTGTGGTAGTGCATAATGCAGCTGTTCAGCGTCCTCTCTCTCCATCTATGCACCCGAATGCGAATATCTTGGAGCTGCAAACAGAAGCATGACTCGTCAGTAAAAACACTTTCATTCCATTCTGCCGTTCACACCCTTCTTTCATCGCGATGGCGATCATTGGCGTTGAAGTCGCCTGTGGTTCTGCGTCAAGGGTAGACGAAGCATTCTGCTGTAAACGGAATAGAATGATACGCGCATACACTGGATGAATCGTTACCGGCTGAATTTGTTATGCAATGGTTAGTGATGTGGCTGAGCAATCCTTAATATTTTCTGCAGACACAAACATTCTGTAGATTTCGTCGATCGTGTCTCTTACGCAACACTCGTGATTTGAGCAAAATTAATTTTTATTGCAAAAATTGCATTCTTTGTTGTGACTTCACGCACCTTCATTTCAGCAATTAAGTAATTTTCTACAAGTTGTAAAATTGAAATTAAAAAATGTGTAAGTACTACGATTTTAGAATGATTTCGAGACAAGTTTTTTTTTTTTTTTTTTCAAAATAATTAGTCTAGAACAGCAACTTTTTGATTTGTGCGGGCTATTTCTGAAATCACGATTATTTTTTTTATTCAATGTTTTTAAGGATTTTCTCGTATTGGTAGAAATACATCTTTTGTTAAGAAGGAATTTCTTATTCGAAAATTACTTTTCATCATAGAAAAATTATAATATTGATAAAGGGTAGCAGTAGTAGTAGTAGCAGTAGTAGTATGGCACTTTAAAATTAAGCTATTACATTTCTTACTAAGACCTAAATTCTGTGGCATGACAACCCCCCGTGTGGCCAAGACCTACAATTCCCATAACTGTTACCGTGACTGAGGACCTTGATGTGGGAAGCATATGTCTCGATTAGGTTAATTTTTTCCTAGATAAGGGTTACATATAATATACAATTATATAAATAATCTTCAATTCCAGTTTTTCTCAACTTAGAATAATTTATGACTATATATATATTTTAATTTTTTATGTTTATTTAATTTAGCAAGTAATTTATGAACATACATAAATTTATTTAGTATTCGTGATTTTCTTTTCCTTCAGAAGTGTCTTCATTTTATCACCAAAAGCGAGATTGAAAGTAACACGTGTACTTTATAGGTTTAAACTCCTCCTGAAATTCTCCAGATTCAATTTCACACACAAATGAAATTATTTCATCAATCAAATTTTCTTTTTAAAAACAACCAACAGCTCTGCTATGATATTGTGATAACTTAATAAATACAATTAGGTAAAAATGATTTAAAATATAATCCTGTTTAAAAATATCTAATAAATAAACATAGTTAATACAATAAGTATATCATTTTTTGTCCAAATCCACATAACATATATATATATATATATATATGTATATATATATATATATATATATATATATATATATATATATATATATATATATATATATATATATATATATATATATATATATATATAATGAGGAGTATAGAAATAATATTAAAAATCAAAACAGAATAATTTAATGTTTAGCTTACTGAATTTAATTAATTGTGACAAGTAAAAAATTATTTACATAAAGCTAAATGTGAAATTAACAAAACTGAGAAAATAACATTAGACATCTTCCGTAATCGTCTTCTATCAATGCGTTCATCTTCATTGTTTTTCAAAACTCCTCTCTCACGGCGAAGTCCCGCTTGGCCAAAGCTTAGCGCTGTTACGTCATGTTTTATCTGACTTCTTATTAATGGAAGGGTTAGGAGAAAACACCGGCGCCGGACAAAACTCTCCTCCACACCGTTTCCGATCACATATATATAAAAAATATGAATTTACAAATATATATATATATATATATTTGTAAATTCATATTTTTTTAATATTTCAGTGATAATTTCTTTATATATTTTGCACAAAATGCTGATAGAGCTGCTCAACTTTT
This sequence comes from Latrodectus elegans, assembly GCA_030067965.1. Taxonomy (NCBI): domain Eukaryota; kingdom Metazoa; phylum Arthropoda; class Arachnida; order Araneae; family Theridiidae; genus Latrodectus; species Latrodectus elegans. The sequence continues at coordinate 4,583,022 of CM057813.1, forward strand.
ATTAAAAGAAAACTTATTAAACAGTATAATATTTTTATTCGTCAAATTTTCATTAATTTATGATAAACAATTTTTAAGAATCAATAAAATATATATAATAGATAATCTTTCGTTTTGATAAAAATCAAAAAATTTCTCTACATAAGATGATACTGTTTTTTTATAACAGAAATAGGTACTAACATTTTCAGAATTTATACACACACACACACACATATATATATATATACATACATACATATATAAATATACACACTACTGGACATTAAAATTGCTACACCAGGAAGAAATGCAGATAACAAAACGATATTTATTGGACAAATATATTATACTAGAAATAACAAGTCATTAAATTTTCAAAAAATTTGGCTGGATAGATCCTGAGAAGTCAGTACCCGGAACAACCACCTCTGGCAGTAATAACAGCAGTTATACGCCTGAGCATTGAGTCAAACAGAGATTGGATTGCATGTACAGGTACAGATGCCCATGCAGCTTAAACACGATGCCACAGTTCATCAACCGTAGTGACTGGCGTTTGGTGTCGAGCCAGTCGCTCGGCAACCATTGACCAAACGTTTTCTATTGGTGAAAAATCTGGAGAACGTGCTGGCCAGGGCAACAGCCGAACATGTTCCGTATCAAGGAAGGTCGGTACAATACCGGCAACATGCGGTCGGGCATTATCCTGCTGAAACGTAGGGTTTCGCAGGGCTCGAATAAAGGGTAGAGACACGGGTCGTAACACACCAGAAATGTAACGTGCACTGTTCAAAGCACCGTCAATGCAAACAAAAGGTACCGAGACGTGTGTCCAATGGCACATCATACCATCACGCCAGATGATGGGCTAGTATGACGATGACGAATGCACGCTGCCAGTGTGCGCTCACCACGATGCCGCCAAACACGGATGTGACCCTCATGATGCTGTACACAGAACCTGGATTCATCTGAAAAGATGATGTCTCGCCATTCGTGTGTCCAGGTTCGTCCTTTGATCACACCATTGAAGGTGCTCTTGTCTATGACGCAGCGTCAAGGGAAGCCGCAGCCATGGTCTCCGAGCTGAGAGTCCATGCTGCAGCAAACGTCGTCGAACTGTTCGTGCAGACACTTCTTGTCTTCCAAACGCCCCCTTTCTTGACTCACGGCTCGTGACGTGGTTGCACGATCCATTACGGACATGCGGATAATATGCCTGTCTTCTCGGCTGCTAGTGATAGGTGGCCGTTGAGATCCCGCATGGCGTTCCGTATTACCGTCCTGAACCCAACGATTCCATATCCTGTTATCAGTCATTGGATCTCGACCGACGCGAGCAGCAATACTGCGATAAGGTAAACCGCAATCCCGGTACGCTACAATTCGACCTTTATCAAAGTCAGAACCATGCTGGTACGCATTTCTCCTTCTTACACGAGGCATCACAACAACTTTTCACCAGGCAACAACGTTCAAATGCAATTTGTGTATGAGGAACTGGCTGAACAATTTCCTCATTTAAACACAATGTAGGTGTCGCTACTGGTGCCTGCTTTGTCTGAATGCGCTGAAAAGCTAATCATTTGCATATCGCAGCACCTTCTTCCTTCGTATAAATTTCACATCTGTAGCATGTCGCCTTCTTGGTATAGCAATTTTAATGGCCAGTTTGTATGTATATGTATATATATATATATATATATATATATACACTATATATATATATATATATATATATATATATATATATATATGTATATGTATATATATATATATATATATATATATACACTATATATATATATAAAATAAATTTTGGAGTTCATTTGAAATAATATATGTAGAAATATGTATGAAAAGGAATCCACAAATATAAGCAAATTTTGAATATTATTCTGATTTAATATACCTCACATACAACTTCAATTCATGCTATGAAGAGAATGCATAATAACTTGTTTGAAGCAGTTATTTTTAACGTGTATGATATCTTAAGGTAAGAGGTTATATATACTTATTGACATTTCTTATTTCTGTTAGAAAAACATAACAGATTATACGAAACTGCATTTCTCTTCCCATAGTGTCATTTGTAATGACACTTCTATATTCCTTGATGTTGACGCTATCTAAAGAAACTTTTCTCTTACGATAAGTTAGAATACTTACGATTACTTTTACCGCATATAATAAGTATTCGATAAGCCTGAATCTTAATTTTTAAAATGCTTTTGAGAAATAATCCTAATTAACATTTTTTATATTATTTCTTTTAAAATATTGGATTTTCCTCTTTTAATATATATTTTGTGGTTTTCCACAAAATACATATATTTATTAGGGATTTTTAACATTTGTTTGATATTTCGGAAAATTAAATTCTTGAAAATAAGCTTATGATTTAAATATACCTGCTATAAATCACTGCTGTTTTAGGCTTGTAAATATGTTGATTACACCATATAAAGTCTCTACATTTAGAGTAAATATCTAATTCAATGATACTAAATTGTTATAAGACACAAGATTCAGAGTAATTAATTAGCATTTAAAGAATTTTTCTTCTCAAACGTATATTCACATCTATTTGGAGAAATGTAACTCAAATCCAAACATAATTCTCAAAAACATTCATATTATTAGACAAAGTTTCAGATAGTTTTTCTCCTGTATCTTAATCGATTCCATTACTTACTTGACTTCAATATATATTTTAATAAGAAACACTTCGCATACATATTTTAATTTGAATGAGGGCTTTTAAAGCCCTCTTTCGAGAAATAGTTTATTTCTTATAAGTTTATTCTTATAATATTTTATTTTTTTCATTAATTAATTTGAACATTTGTATCAGAATAAGAAAATAAGCACATAAAAAGAACACATATTAGTTTATATATATATATATATATATATATATATATATATATATATATATATATATATATATATATATATATATATATATATATATTTATTTATATATATATACACACACACACTGGTGTCCAAAAATTAAGCACGAAATGAGAAAATTAGCATAATAGCGGAGTAAACAGGTAGATCGGATCGAAAGACCAATCAGAAGGTCGACTCGGTCAGGTACGCAGGGGCATAATCAAGTTACGCAATATGACGTAAAGGGGGATTGTCGGAGGGGTATAAAATAGGCTGGCGGTGTAAGCTCAGCGTTTCTATGAAAGCTATTGCCTGGCGTATATCAGTTGAAACGACGTAGAGCTGATTAATCAGTGTGAAATAATGAACAGGCAACCTGGTAAACGACATCTAGATAACGACCTTAAGCGAAGTCATCGATTGAGGAAGATTGAAGTGTGACAAGTGTGGCTGTGTGGAGTTTAGAATCTCTTAAAGCATCGATTCATGAATCAGGAGATAATTTCAAATTACAGGAACACAGATGTCCGAAGACTAAGCATTAGTCATCCATGAACAACCACGGCAGTCGACGATGGTATATAGTCCTGCAGGCCAGACAGTTGAAGAAATCGGGCAACACATCCAACAGAAGACTGGACGTCCGATATCATGGTTTACAGTCGCCAGGAGGCAGTACAGTGGTGGCATATTTGCAAGACGACCTGTACATTGTGAACCATTAACGTCAGCCCACTAGACAAAGTGCTTTGTGTGGTGCCACACAGGAACACTGGAACTGGACGGATCAGCAATTGGGTCGAATGCTCTTTGCTAAAGAGAGCAGATTTAGTCTCACTACCGATTCTGGACGCATACACATCTGAAGAGAATGGGAAACACGAAATAACTAATCCAACATCGTTGAAAGGGACAGGTTTCGAGGTCGCGGTGTTCTCGTTTGGGGATGCATCATGCTTGGTACACGTACTGACTTTCATGTCATCCAAGGAGGTTCATTCACCGGGTCCCATTATTGTAATGATATTCTCCTTCCTTATATGCGTCTTTTTAGAGGTGCTATGAGTCTCCAGTTCCTCTTCATGGACAACAATGCTTCACCTCATCATACAGAGGCTGTCGAAGAGCTGCTGGAAAGTGAGGATAATGAACGCATGGTTTGGCCGGCATAGTCTCCGTATCTAAATTCAATCGAAAACCTGTGGGACTTTCTAGCTTAACGCTTAGCACCACATCATCAACCACCAGTATCGATTCGTTAGCTGTGATTGGGGCTACAAGAAGAATGGGCAGCAGTACCTCAACAAATCATTGACACTCTCATACTCAGTACGGATAAACGATGTCAATCCAGCACAGCAGTCAGGGGAGATCATATCCCCTACTAAAAGCTGGATGTTTCTTCCTACAGAGATGTCACATGGATGTTTCTTCCTACAGAGATGTCACATGGATGTTTCTTCCTACAGAGATGTCACATGGATGTTTCGGCTGTCTCTGTCATTCTGCTCCATACTCATTTTTCAATACAGTTCCTTTTTATAATCATTTGGGATTATTTTATTTTTATTTATTTATTTTTTTTTACTTTTTCCATATTTTTACATCTGTTGGATGTTTTAGTACGATTTTTATTAATTTAGAACATTGCTGGGAGACGCTGCACTAGAAAAATCATTTTGTCCTCAATATTTGCACACCAGTGTATATATATATATATATATATATATATATATATATATATATATATATATATATATATATATATATATATATAATTATGTTTATTTATTTATAAAACATTAATAAAACTATCGCCACAAAGTGGTGAGTGGTGAATCTACAACTTTTATATTTCATGTTCTCACTTGTTTATATAAGATACTGATTTAAAATAACTGTATGAAAATTGTTTTACTTGAGTCATCATGCAGAAGCAAAATAAAAATGAAAATTATAACAAATTGTTCCAAAGTGTCTTAAATCAAAATATTCCTCAAAACAAATTATTTTACAAATTCAATGTCATTGTTGTTGCATTATAATGCATTTTGACCTTTATATCTAAGGTATCATACAATGAACTCATAAACACAGATGAAAAACATAGAATGATTTCCGACTACGCCTTTTCCGTTTTTTTTTAATGAAACACTGTATAGAAGGTTGGTGGAAACGATTTTAATATTCTTACATCTAATTTAGAAGAGCTAAAGTTTTTTTTTATATTGGGATTAATTTAATATTAACTAAGAATCTTCAACAATCATAATATGAAATATATCTCTACTTCTGTATTTTTAATTAATTATTCTACATTAAGCACAATTGTTCTTTAATATAATAATAAGCAGGTACTTGCAAAATGTTTAATTGTAAGGTAAATCCAATAGATTAAATTTTAATAAAGCATTTGCATATGAATTTTTCCAATCAATGTGGCACAGAGACCAACCTAATAACAGAATTCATTTATAAGTTCTTATCTCTAATATCCTCTAAGTATTTTTCTCTTCAACTATAATGCTTTTCTTTTTGCTTGCCACCATACTTATATATCAAGAGTTTTATTCACACTCTGGAAACGAAAGAATATTTTTACATAAATTACTAAAATATTAATTCTGAGGGTAAAGAAACTCAAAATAACACCGTCATTCAAATACGAGGTAATTCGTTTAAAAAAACATATTCTGACACGTAGACTGCAAAAAACAATTCCTACTTTTGATGCTAAATGTAGCAAGTTATAGAGTTTTTGTTGTTCTCTTGTCCTAGCTAGGCTGGAAAATTGGGGTGGGCTGCTCCGCTTTTTCAACTGAACCATATTTGGTGTGGAGTCCGACTTTTTCAGTACACACACATGCCGTAGGCACTCTATTATAGGGTAGGCAACCATTAACAGCTCATTCACACAAAGAAAGGATAAAGACAGGATAAAGAGAGAGAGAAAGTGCATCCATGCCTGAACAGGGAATCGAACCCAGGACCTCCATATCAGTAGTTAGCTACGCTGACGACTAGACAAGTTGGCCCGCAGTTATTACGTTAAGCAAGCCAATTAAAATGAAAATAATTTAAATCCTACCAATTTAAAAAGTCTCCGGAAAATATTTTTAAATTTCGAAACTTTCTTTGACCCTGATTAAAAGAAAATCATGCTTTATTTTTTTATTATATTAATAAATTTCAAATTTTTAAAATATCAATTATTTGTTGCGTGTTAAACAATAGAAAATGTTACAATAATTTCCACGTATCATCAATATGTATGTAACGCGATTATAAAATAGTATATATATATATATATATATATATATATATATATATATATATATATATATATATATATATATACTACTATTTTATAAAATTTATAAATTTATATACAGTCGATATAAATTTAATATATTTTGTTTTCTGTATCAGTCTTTTGAATAGTTTCAGCGAACATATGTGAAATTATTTTATTTATTTCAATTCTTTTGTACTTATCGAAATAAAAACTATCTTTAAGGTCCGAATCCCGTGATGGCCTATGTAAATTAAATAAAATTAGTGAACAACTGAAGAGCACAAAAACCTAAATTACAAATAACTACGTTTTTAAAAAAATAAATTATTTTTATAAAGATTTATAATAAAGTTCTCCTCTGCAGTTGAAAATTTGTAATTTATTTCCTTTTTAAATTTCTAGCATGAGGAATATGGCCAAAAATACTTGGTTGAAAACTCCAATTAAATCTGTAACTCGCAATGTTGCCAGATATTTCAAATCTGCGAAAATGAAAACGATCCTACTAATGCTAAACTTTAATACGGTAGTTTCTACTTTTTTGTATTAGGAAATATACAGAATATATAAATTTGTAGAAATGAGTTTGAAAAAATTAGCAAAGATGAAGTTTCAGTCATATAATTTTAAGTTATAAGAACAGGGGATTTTATAATGCCCAAAAGAAAGTTTAGATTTCCACTTTTCCAAGTTGTTTTACTTTCATATTCGACAAAGATTCACATAATTTACTTATGAATTAAAAAAATTTTGTTCGATTTTCAACCAAATGGATTATTATTAATCAATGCATTTTGTTCTTATTTAGGTCTAATTTTTCCTGAGCATTTAATAAAAGTAACCAATTTTGTTAAGACTGATGGATTATTTTATGAAATGAAATTCCATCAATTAGAACAAACAGGGCATTCATATTAAACACATGTTCACTCTTTAACATACAAGGCATTCAGATTAAACACGTGTTGTGTCCACTCCTTAACATACAAGGCATTCAAGATTAAACACATGTTTAACTAGAATATGTGGATGTGAGTAGTGCAGTTTTGTCCATAATCAAAAGAATCGAGTTAGATTTGGATTAAAAAATCCTCAAATTATTTCAGCATATGCTCAAATTGTATGAATTTTTTATACAGAGATTGTTTTATATTGAGATGCAGAGAGAAGTATTGAAAGACTCTGTTAATCTAAGTTATGATGCATTTAAATGTCACTTTCCTATATATTTTCAATCAATATCGAACCATGTTTTTATTCTTTAAACATGGACCGAATAAATTTCAGTTCATGAAATCTTTTTTCAGGAATATAGATTTTATTTTTTTCGCAAAATTATATATTTTTATATAGAAAATCACCAAGTTTTATTTTTCATTTTAACAAGATTTTGGAATTGATTAATCATTGTATGATAATCACTCTAAAAAAGGATTAAAACAAAATTTTCAGTCATTATCTTGCCATTGAAGTTAATACAAGTGTAAAACTTGACTATAAACTTGATAGCGTATTTTAGGCATATAAAATGCACATTTTTCGTTGCAAATAGATCTAAAATACTGGGAGTGCCTTAAATGTTGATCTTCAGTTTTTGATTGCATTCATTTTTATACACTTCCACTATTTGGAATTCAGTGAAGTTTTTACTGTTTCCTTCATGAGTGTGCAAGAAAAAACGTCTCCAATAATGTGTTGGATAGTACCGGACAATTTGTTGTTTGATGACTAAGACACTGATTTAGAAGAAATTCGCGATTACACCCTACTTTTTAATATGCGAATGGATGAGTCACTGGGTTTTGACAAAGGTAAAAAGGCATTTTTAGGAAGTTTAGGTATATTTGCGAAAAGCACTACTATATATTTATATACATTTAAATTCTTTTAAAATCATTATAATGATTAGTAATCGTTTTACCTTTAAAAATGTGCATCATAAAAGTGGTGCATCTTATAGGCAGGCAAATATGGAAAACTGCAGGATACTAAAAGGGAATTTAAGCATGAATAATGCAAAATTTATATATATTATTGCATTGTGCTGGCCAGGCTGGGAATATAGGCTGAGCTGCTCCACTTCCCCGACTGAACCGTAATTTGGTGTGGAGATCGATTTCCTCAGCATACATGCGATAGATAACCTTTAATAACCCATTTATACAAAGAAAGGACAAAGACACAGGATAGGGAGTGTATCCCTGCCTGAACCGGGATACGAACTTAGGACCTTCCTATAAACAGTCATTCACGCAGACCACTAGACAGAATGGTTACTTCTACTTAGATAGGGTGCGTTGCTCCACTTTTCAATATGAACCGTAGTTTGGTGTGGAGTTCGATTTCCACTGCACATACATGCCATAGATACCCGTATATATATATATATATATATATATATATATATATATATATATATATATATATCACATTTTAAATATTCTAAATATTTTATTCACAGGAGATATTTTTCAGATTTTTAAAAATATTTAAAACAAAATAGAAATATTTAGAATGCAAAGTAATAAATTTTAAATTTAAGAATTGTAATATCTATTATTTACCAAAAGCATTAAAGCTTTTTTTTTCAAATAAATTTAGAAAATATTCTTTCCAGAAAAATAAAGCATTCAACGAAAGCGAATAAATGTATCATAAATATCTAGTTTTACTGACAGTCTGAAGCATTGTTGAGAAAAAGATATTTTACATGAAGGAAAATATAGAGCACAAAGGAAAGTTTACTAGTTGAGTAAAAGAATGGACAAAAGCTATATATTTGTTCCTATTTCTTCCAATCTTAAACTCACTTTAGAAAAATCAGATTTCTTTACACAAAACGTAGATAACTTTTAAAATATGAAATACGATTTCTTCTTTATAAGAGATAGGATGGCAGCTGAATGTTTACTCTTTTATTGTTTTGAAAACTATTGGCATTTTTCATGTTTGAAAATTTTCATATTTCTCACTTTAATATATTATGTACTAATCTTCTGGTAAGATCCTTGGAACATTATTATGATTGAAAAGATTAATCTTGTAAATCAGAATAAGAAATTTTGAATGATACTATGATTCAAAATATAATATGGTTTTTAACTTCATATTTTAAATTCATACTACCATTCGAAATATGTCAATAATTATATATTTTTATGTTTTAAAAGCTTCTGAGGCGATGAAGTGTTACACAATTAGTTTATTATGTTACACAATTAGTGACCTACGTACCATTTCCGTAATATTTTAATGAATTTGTAATACTTGTAGCTGGTTGAAAATTGAAAACAATTGATAAATATCCTAATGTGTTCCTCCGAATTTGAAATTTATCAAGAAGGGCTAGTTAAGCGAAATAACACTCAGAAAAAGAAATGTCATACATTTATTCTTATTCTGATTACTGGTCTAAGCGGACCAATTGTTGTGTGGTTATCGCTCCTGACTCCGGAGCTGTGAATCCCGGGTTCACAAATTCCAATTCAAACGTTTTTCAGCTTGAAATCGTAAGTCAAGTAGTTTTGGATGTCTCTTAACTCATCGGAGATTTACCTCATGCCTATATTATCATGAAATTTAACAGTATCTTTGAAAAAAGATACTTTTATCATCTATATTCTTTTTGTGTTGTTTTATATAGGATCCCGTATATCAAGAACATATCTAATGACCAATGCCACCAATTTTTCTAGCGCTTAACATCAAGATTACAGGCATGGCATGATTGGAACAAGTGGTTTAGGATAATGATCTACCCATAACAACTCACCCCAGATAAGTCTGAACAGCAGTTAAACCATTGGGTTGTCGACTTATACAGCACCAGTTAATATTTTCCCTGAATAATCTGCACCCGATTAAACTTGTATGTCTGAATCATTGTTTTCATTATCAGATAAATAAATTCCATTTTTGATAAAGTATTTCGCATTAGATTTACTTATTATTGGAATTGCTCTACAAATTACATCTTTATACAATAGTATCGCTTCACCCGAAACATGTCCCCGAATTTCTTAAAATTCACATTTAAAAATGAAGTGTTTATTTTTTTCGGTTTCAATACCACCAAATAAACTATGTTCAAGAATTTCTGAATAATCAGTTTGTAGTTCCAAAAACTTTGCAAGCTTTATGTAGAAAGTTTGCAAAAGTGAATCACAAAAACAACGGACAATTTTCGTTTTTGAAGGAGACATTACTCTTATTCAGAGTGTTTGTAATAGGATATCGGTAGAGCCGGAAGTGTTATTGCTGGTAACAATGTCAGGTTACGTTTCCCACGGAAATGTAAAAGATTTTTTATTTTCCTTTCATACATTTGGACATAAAATTGGAAAATGTTTTTTCAGAGCAAACTATACACTGGGCACTCATTCCGCATCTATCGGCATGACAGTCACCTCTGAGACATGATAATCATGCTTTCATTTGTAATACTTTCTCTTTTCCTTCTTGAAAAGGCATTTTTTGAGCCATGAAAAAGTCGCTACCAACGCTCCTCACTAACCACCTTGGAACGCAAAAACTCGAATTAAGAGGCATGAGTTTCAGTGTTAAGGTAAATGGAATTTCTTTTTTTTTCCCGTGCAAGTAAGATTTGTACAGAAATATAAACTTCCGATTAATGGATAAATCATGCATGCATATTTTTCCTTAGTAATGCCTAAATTCTCTAAGCAACCCAAATAAGTGTCTAATTTATCAATTAAAGTAGTGAAATATTTTCGAGATATTTAAAATTAATTTCAAAAGCTCGCGCACATATAATTCAATAAGCATGTTGTCATCAGTAAAACGTGTTTTTAAATTTTTTGACTCCTTCACATTTACTTTTAGATACCTGATAAGACTGAACAAATTCAAATGTCTTATCTTTTGTTGTTTAAATCAGATACGCGAATTTCATGCGTCTATTTTTAGATCCTCGTCAATTTTTTGAAACATAGACCAAAACGCAAACCCAATTCTTGGTATCACTATTGAAATCTATCAATTCCAGTTTTGGAAGGTTTATACTCAAACCATGTATTGATGCGGACATATCCAATTGTTTCCCTGATTTTTAAGAGTTTTTGAAAATTCTTAAAAGTGAACTTTTACAGAAGTAAAATTATCACAGTAGATTTCAATTTGTTCCATTTAATTCTTCAAGATCACGCCTGTCTCTGCGCCTGGGTTGGGATTTAAATAAAGGTGCATTATCACAAATTCCTCATTTTCCAAAAGATGTTTTTTTTTTCCCTTCTAGTTTGGCAAATGCTAATGAAGGCACGTGAAAGTTGTTTGATGCGATGTAATTTTCCAGTTCATGAACAGTTTTTGTTACTGTTAATCGAAGTACCTTCCGTTGAAATAAGCAGGTATCATCCGTTTTTCGGAAAATATTTTTATGTAAGTGTCAAGAAGTTGTTGTTGGATCGTTTGTTTCAGTGAGGACTCAAAGGTTTCGTTTCCATTTGCTTTCTTCCCGTATAGCACAAAGAGGACAGCAGCAAGAGCAGAGCGTATACAAAGACAAGGTGATAATAACATTCATTACAGAGCACTAACAACGCCATCTGTACTTTAATGGGGGAGATACAACATCCATATATCATAATTTCTATATATTGTATTATAGGGAACATAATAAATTATTTATACTCCATTATTGTTTTATATAATGTAATATTGTAAATCCATTTTTCTTATGCCCATATAATGAATCGCATTTTGCATATATTTCTATTTTTAAACACATTACATTTGTTAATTGAATGGTGTAGTCTCTCATAATTTTGTAACTTAACATATAATGTGAACAAAGTACCAAACTCATATTTAAAAAAAAAAAAAAAAAAAAAAAAAACACTTATATCATTATTCAACAAATGTTGTCTCCATTATTCGAATGTAAGATATGTATTTAAGTTGGATTTTATAGGGCATATTTTTGGGCTAAATACTAATATAAATAAATCAAAACATTAGAAGTTCCAGTGAGAATAATCTATTAAATTCCTTTACAAGATTTGAATTCAGAAAACTTCACTTTAAACTAATTGTTGTAGTAAGCAACTAGAACCTGAAAACATATATATCTCAAGGTAATATTTTTATTAAAGATATATTCTGAATCTTGAAAAATTCTTCATTTTATATAAGTACTTTTAGACAGATTAAACATCATTACAAAACAAATTTGTTAGTTGTTCAGAATGTTTAAAATTGTTAAGAATGTTTTAATATGATTTGTAATCTGAATGATATCTTTAGCTTCATAATATTCTAAAAACTATATGAACAAAAATATCACTCATATACATTTTAAATATTTACTTCAAATGATAAAAAATATTTTTAAAGCTAGTGATATTTTCTTTCATTGCAATAATTTATTTGAAAAACGCAATATTCACAAAAACTTTGAGTCTTAAAACTTGAAAGTGAAATATGAGGAATTTAGACATAGTTTTATCATCAAAGAATTATTATATTTTCATAACGAACAATAACAAAAAACCAGAATAAATATTTTTTGAAGGTTACGATGTGTTATGAAAGTCATGATGTCGGAAAGAATAATACAGTATTACAGAGAAAAAAATTGACTTATTTCAGCTGGGTGTATATCGTAAATGATGTCTTAAAAAGGAAAACATATGAAAATATTCCAACCTATTTCTTTCTTAGAAAAACAGATCTGGTTTCGCAAAATTGTGTTTCGCTTCCTTATGACGTATTCTTGGGCCCGCAGTTGAACTTGTTCAAAATGATAGCATCTGAATTCTTGAAAATATATATTAGATATAAGTCTGATTCTTAGAATGTCTAGGTCTTGGAAACATCTTATTGAAGTTTTTCAAAATCTGGTAATACGATTCAGTTGTGATATTCTTTTGGCATCTTTTTGGTTATTATATTTCATTTTGTTGAAATATTTACATAAATTAAGCATATTCATACAATTTCGTAATCTAAATATTTGGAAACAAAAAAAAATGAAATTGAGAGATTATTTATCTTTTCTTTTAGTATAATGGTAGAATTGATTAGTATTTATTATACTTTATACATTTGTTTCAGAAAACTTTATAGTAATTTCTTTAATAGCTGATTTGGCAATTAACATTTCCTCATTAAACAAAAATGGGAAAACACGTTTTACTTCTAATTAAATTTTCCATATGTATGAATACTTTCTAAAAATCTATCTTTGAGTAGTCAGTAATTCATCACAAAGTATTTTTAAATGTTTTTTCTGAGCTTCAAAGTGACTCAGATATTCTTACATGATACAATATTTTCTTATTAATATAAATGTATGTCATTTTTTGCCATGTATGCAGTATTCTTCGCAGTTCCTGCTTTTGTTGCCTGGACGTGGGGGGAAGGTGATCTTGGACCGGGTGGGTGAAGTACTTCGGTGGAGTATTCTCCTGTTTGGACCACCCTATTTGTTCAGAAAAGTCTTAGCAGGCATCTTGAGGGAAAGTCAGAGTTCAGTCACCGTGATTCTTCCCAGAATTGAAGTTGCTTCTTGCTCTTACCATGGATCAGTTGTTCCTCTCTCTCTCATATCTTCATACCTTGGACTGCATCTGTGAAGCGACTGCTGAATGAAGCTGTTTTTGATGCAATTGTGCTACATGGTCTCTTAGGCTGAGTTCAGTTTACCTAAGCCAAGGGAGATAAGCAGCTACTAACTTTTGCAACATATGTAAATCACCATTAGAAATGAAATGGCACAAATATTAGATGCCAAAAATTCATCAATTATGTGATTTACAATGGAAATAAACTATCAATGATACATTGAAAGTTTAGACTTTGTATAATTTTCAAAGGTAAGAATGATTTGTGATTTTCCTTAGATGAGAATAATTATAGGGAATGACATATTTTGTAAATTTCTTAATGAAATGTTAAGTTTTATTTGATGAAAACAATTTTGTATTACTAACATTAATTATGATTTATATGGACAAATGTAATTTAATTCTAATACATTATGTTTTAAAAATATAATTAACAAGTTTCTTTAAGCTAAAATTGGAACCAATTTCATATAAGAGGTAACTAATATATGTAGAATATTTAAATATACAAACTAAACTTAAATATTTTTATATAATTTATATTTTTGTATAGAATATATATTTCTGAAGAACAGAAGTAACATATAAAATGCTAAAAACCCATTATGACATATATTGTGAATTATGAAACATCCCTTTGAATACAACACCAATTTCCAATAAGCAGACTCCATTCATAAATTTTTATTTATAATGAAAAATGTATTTTTAAAAAACTTATTTTTTTCAACCTGATTAAAACGAAACGTTATTTTTTTTAAAAAAAAAAAAATTCTTTCAAATGAATTAAATGTTTTAACTGTAGTATGTAAAGAAAAAAAATCATCAACTTCTAATTTACGTTAAAATAATATTAAAATCTGAAAGATTGGTCTGTAATCACTTTAATTTTACTAAAAATATATATACTTTTTGAAGTAATAATATATATTTCACTATAATATACATTTTTGAAGAAAATTAATAGACATTAATTTTTATTTAATTATATATGACAAAAGATTCCAAAATAATAGAGAATTCCAAATGTCAATTTAATTAAAACTTTTATTTAAATTTATATTTTGTATCGTTTTTTTCTGATAATAAACCTCTACTCATAAAAGTTAAGGAAAATCTCTGATACATAAAAAGTATGTTTCAAAATTTATAAATAAACTCTTGTTATAAAGTAAAAAATTAAATTATATCTTGAATATCCTTGTTTAACCAAATTTTATTCTCCTTCCTTGTAATTTGCTTGTTCTTTCCTTGGCGTCATCAATCAAATTAGATTTTTAAAAATTACTATTCAATATCTTTCATCGATAAGCATGTTCACCTAGACATTTTTACTATCTAAAACAGTAATAAATCAACGGAAAACTAAACAGGATCAAGTGTTTTAAGCATAAAATGATAGAATAAGATTTATTCCTTCATTTATAATTTTTTATTTCTTAAATTTTGAATTTTTTTCTTTAGTTCAAGCATGTATTTTTGGTTAATTTTATAAATGTTTACTTATTTTGCTTGTTTGTTTTCTATCCCTTTTCGTTTTCTTTATGAAAATGTTTTCAAATTAGTTTGATATGAAACTATATTTTATACAATGAAAAATAACACTGGTAAAGAAATTAAAAGAAAATATAAAACATTAATTTAAAAATATAATAAAATTTGAAATTCTATTTGTTATAAGGTAACGCTTAAAATAACTTACAATTAATTTATCGCAAATACAAGTCTTTTGAAAAATAGTTTAATGAATTTATTAAATGATTATTAATTAATTAATATCATGAAATTGCAGAAAATTTATTAAGTATGGTAGTATAAGACATGAAAATGTCTATATTACATACTGACATTACAAATTTGATGTAGAAGTGTAGAATAAATTATTTTATTGTGATTTTAAGGCAAATTTGGGGGTCAAGTTTCTTTGTCATAAGCAAAGGCATAGAACAACTTAAGCTAAGATTACAAACATCAGTAATCTCAAAATACTGGTAAATATGGTTATCACCTTTCAGTACTATGAAGGCCAGAATTAGTAGAATTTTATAAACTGAATCCCCCAGTGACTGAGCCCATCATGCCTTGAAAGTGGAACAGGGACCCGAATACAGAAAACAACCAGACTTAACTTGCCACTCCGAAAGGTATTTTTTAAATAGCAATTACAACCACTATTTATTTTACGAACCCTAATCAGCTTAAATAAACATAACGCATCTCCGGGTGGAGGTATTGAAACCTCATCATTCCGAGATATCGAAGATGATGCTTATCCCAAACGTAATGACATCTAGTGCAACAAGCAAGTTGCCCTCTACCTGTTAATAACCAACGCAAACATCGCAATTATTTAGATGTGTGAAAGATTATAAATGGCACAAAAGCAGTTTTGTTGTTGTTTCTTATCTCCTGAGTTCAGCAGTGCAAAGCCAGTTCTATGAGTTTATTCACTCTCAAAATGTCCGAAACCATGATTGGGTTTTTATATAGATCTAATGTGGGAAAAGCACCAGATAATCCAAAATATGATCAGTAGTCGCCTGTACTCAGCGACAAGACAAGCCATAAGTCTGCTGTTTCACTAGCATGGATGTCTGTATGAGCTGGAATCCATTAAAATTGAACTTCTCGGAAAGAACAAAGAATCTTAAACATGTTTATAATTGCGGAGCGTGTACTGTCTCGCACTATTTGCCAGTTGGAGAGGTATTGAACAGAACTCAAGATGTCAAACAGGATCCAGGCAAGAATTGAGCCAGGGTAAGAGATAATGGATCCAAGGCCCTCACAACAGCAGTTGTTTATCATATATATAGATCATGGAACTGAAACCATCAACAATCTGTAGTCCTTGATATGTAGTGAGTTGTTGCAGCAATGACAGTTTCATTCCTTACAATTTACTTTTTAATTCGTATTCGTGGTATCTTTTCATATAAATATATTATTCAAAGATAGCACGTACAATAAAATTGATAAAACAGAAGCGTGTTTTAAGCAACTGTTTTATATTATTTTTTTTATCGTGTATTATAATGGCTGCATAAAATTACCATAAAATTTATGGTTCGTACATTATATTAAGCTGTTTATAGCATGGTGGCTCAAAAATGCGGTATATTATTTATAATAAAGGATTCAGAAATTATTTCTTTTTAGAATGTTTTCCTGAGGAAGAGAGAGTAGCATGAAAAATTTTTTTATATTTACCGCAATAAGAAAAAAATCGAAAGAACTCGCCAATGGCTCCCACTTTAAATAAGGCAGAAACAAAAAGCAAAAACGAAGCATTCATCTATTCTTATTGTTGTCTAGTATCGAATACGGCAATCAGAAGCTAAAATTAACAAATAACTCGAAACTGTCTTGGTATTTTACATGTCTTTGTATAAAGCTCTCTATCAAATCCCGGAGAATCTTAAATTTCTAAAAATAACATTTAATGATGCACTTTCACTTATGAAGTATTGATAGAATCTATTCTTAGCTTTTGCTTTTTTTTTATCAATTTCAGTTACCAATTCTTATCATAAGTGTTTCAGAGGATTTTTTACTTAATATCGAGTAATAAAGCTAACCTTACAAGCAGTATAAGAATTAAATTATATAATTTATAGATCTTTTTATGCAGTTACCTTTTTATGAAATGTCATAATATAATTACATTTTTAAACTATCATAATCTTTATTATTTTAGAGGAATTAAAGTATATTTAAAACATCTATGTTGTTAAACTTGTACTGTTAAAATCCAGATCGTCTTCTGCAATTCCAGAATTTTCTAAATTATTTAAATATCTTTGTGAGGGCGCGCCAGTCAGCGAGAGGAAGTGAAAGCGTGGGCGAGGAGAAGGAGGGACAGAGAACTGGGAGAAAAAGCAGAGATCTCCGGACGATCAGAATGTGACAGTATCAAAAATATGTATTTACCATTTTTATGTTTTGTGTTAGTCCGTTAATGTTATAATAAATATTTGTGCGTGTTCATAATTCATGTTAATTCTCTTATTTAACACCACTGAAGTTTTCTGCAGCTCTAAAGCGTTTTAAGTCACGCTTGGTACGTTACAATGGTGGCAGCGGTGCCATGCCACAAAAAGGAAATATAAAAAGGTCCATCATACGAAGCGGGTGAGTGATGTTTGCCAAATATATATATTTTATTAGTTGGGATCCTCTATTAAGATATCAAAATAAAAATATTGTTTTTAGAAAAAGTATGCTTAAGTTTTAATAATATGATTATTAATTTGGCAGGATCTGTGTTTTCTTGAACAGTAATAATTTTGTGTACCACGTCAGTGATACATGCTAAAACTGTTTGCGTCAGCAAATGAGTACAAATGTCTGCGTCAGCAGAACTGGTTGAATAATTTGAGAGTGTGGTATATAGGTATCACTTGCCAGTAATAAGTATTATACTGTATAAAATTGTTTACATGAGTAAACGAAACTAAATTTTTTACGCCAGTAAAAATAAATTAATTTCTTTGTCAGCAGTACTGAATTTGGCTGTATGATTGAAGTGTGTCACGCCAGTGATAATTATTTTGAGGTATAAAACTGTTTACATTAGTAAACGAAATTAAATTTTACGCCAGTAAAAAAAAAAAATAAATTTATGCGACAGCAGTGTTGAATTAAATTCAAAATTGATAAATGATAATATTGTATATTAGAGTATATTGCTTTTTAAAATTGTTTTTACGTCAGTGAAATAAATTTTATTGTATTGATCCTTGTGTATGTTATGATTATTTTAATTAGTGTTATTATTCTTCATTTATATATGGATAAAGCATTTCTCTAGAAACTGTATGAATTCATATGTTCTTGTTCTCTAATTAAAAAAAAAAATCGATTTATTTAAAATAGAGTAATACCTAATTGTATCATACGTAATAAAAATTTGTTTTGATTTCGATTTCCGTTTGGAGTCGAGAAAGTCTGTGGGTGTGGTTGAAGAAAGAACCACAGGAGTAACGAAATCGTTACACATTTTTGTTGCTTTTGATTTCTGAAAATAAAATAGAGTAAAGAATATTATTTGATATTTTGTACTTTTTGTACACTGTCATAAATATTTTCTTTATTATAGAACTTTGTTTAAATAAAAAGAGATGAAAGTTTGATTTGAATAAAAATAAAGGGTATATTTATAGAACATATTTTAAAGTTTTGTTTATATTAATAATTATTATTGTTTAATAGAATAGCATATTTTAAATAATTTGATTAAAGATTTGAAAAGTAATTAACGTTTGGATTTTAAATCTATTGTTGCAAATTGTGTTTAATGTGAATGTGTATACTATAATAGAAATAACTGTATAAATTAATGCTAATTTGGTAATTCATTTGAAACTAAGTTGATCACTATCTATTTTATAACTGAAATGCTATTATTATAAATGAATATATTGATATAAATGTAAAGCGAAAGTATTTGCTTATAATTATTTCCAATTTATGTTTTGGTTTCTTTTTATTTGTAATTCTAAAATGACTGGGTTTTAATTCACTGTGTGCTTATTTTATCATTTTAATGAGTCATTTCCGCAGTAATTCAATTAGTGATTTTTAGTTTGAAAATCAAAACTTTGTCAGAATTTGTTATTCTTGAAAGTTTAATTTAATAAATTCACTAAGACGTATTAAATATTTAGCATTAAATATGACTTACTTCGCGAAAGGAAAAAGTCAGATCTTTTAGACTTGGCTTCAGAGTTAGGTATCGCGTTGGAACCTGATGTCACGAGAGTGAAAATCCGAGAGCTCATTACTGGAAGTGCTTCATATGATGAAGAATTTACTAAAGCATTGTTAGAAACAATCATCAATACCAGAAAAGAGTTAGAAGCAAATGAATTGGTTAAGAAAGAAAGAGTTGGAAGCAGAGAAGTTGCGATGTGAAAATGAGTAAATAAGCAGCAAATGGAATTTGAACTGGAGAAATTGCAGAATAGAATCAGGTCTTTATGTGCCGAAAACAGAAAGATTAGGGCCAAATAATATACAGATGGAACTTACCAAGTCGATGCCTCGTTTCGATGCACACAGGAATGCGATATTCTGTTATATCTTTCATTATTTGAAAGACAGGTCAAAAGGATAAAAATCGAAGAAAAGGATATGGTTTCATATCTGTTACCTCTTATGTCGTCAGACATTGTGGAATTAATTGCCAGAATTCCAGAAAAAGAATTCGGAAATTATGAATATGTGAAAGAGTATTATTAAAGAAATTCAAAGTGAATGCAGAAGGATTTCGGCAAAAATTCGTTCAGCACCAACGAAACCCCGATAAGACATGGCGAGATTTTGTTTACGAAGTGACAAACTATTTCAGGGTTGGATCGACGGGCTGGAAATAACTGATTTTGAAGGACTTAAGGATCTTTATAATCACCGACCAAGTTAAGAAAAGAGTTCCTATGGAAATAAGAGACCATTTCGTCGATGAATGGGGAAAGATAGGGAAACCATCACTTTTAGCTGACAAGCTTGATGAATACGAAAGTGTACGCAAGTCATTTAAGAAGCAAACAGGTGCACTACCTAAAGTTCCGACCCAAATTTATAATAAATATCCATTACAACGGGACAGTAGAAGGTATGAGAATTGTGGAACGTCTCGTACCGAAAACAAGCGTGTAAATTTCAAGTCTCAAGAAGAAATTTCTAAAACTCGTCCTAAATATGTGTGCTATTTTTGTGGTATGGACGGACATGTGAAGAAGTTTTGCCCAAAACTTTCAAAAAACAAAACTGAACAAGATGTAAAGAAGAAGTTTAACGTAAATAGAGCTGCAGTGGAGATCCGTGAAGAAAAGGAGGAAACAAAGCAATCGGGAACGGCTGTAGTGGCCAAAGTATTGGCTCACAAGCGAAACATAATTGGTGAAAATTTCTGTAATTTAGAAAGAATACAGATAAATGTTAATGGAAAACAGCAACCGCCCTGGTAGATTCAGGAACTGAAATCACGGTGGTTAAAGTAATCTGGTAAGATTTCACTTTAGAAAACAAGCCATCCATTTATATAAAGGAATTTTCGGACCTGCAGAGAAATGTCCTTTAGTAAACATACCAATGAGTTTATATATAGGAGGTACGGGTGACGTCGTGCATCAAGATGTTCTCTGTGCAGTTGCTCCTTCCCTCGTTGAAGACGTTCTCTTGCCGCCAGAAATCAAAAATGTGCTAATAGGGAACTATTGTTTCTGAATCAGAAAATATCCGTAATAGACAATCCCAAAGGTGAATGTGAAGAATTTGATGATATACGCATAAAAAACAAGAAATGGAAGATATCGTTACTGACAGATTTACAATGAATGAAGCTTGTGTTGCAAAGTGGAAAAAGCTCCGGTGAAACTTACGAAAACTGAAGGAATTTCTCAAAGAACAAGAAACTTGTAAAGATCTAGAGGAAGCAAGGAAAAATGCAAAGGAGGAAAAGGGAGGATTTTATTTCAAAGATAAATTTTTGTTCCATAAAGAAAAATTTTGGGAGAAACAACAAACCAATTAGTTTTACCAAAATGCCGAAGAGTTCTAAAACTAGCTCATTGCTTGCTCTGTATTTGGTGGTCACATGGGAGCAAAGAAGACTGCTACGAGAGTAAGATATTCTTTTTATTGGACTGGTCTTTCAAAAGACATAAAGAATTTTTGTGAAGCTTGCAAAGACTGCCAATTAACAAGGAAAATTAAAGTTAAAGATAGAGCTCCTATAACTCCTGTAGCAAGACCCGAATTGCCATTTCAAGT
Source organism: Latrodectus elegans (assembly GCA_030067965.1). Classification (NCBI taxonomy): domain Eukaryota; kingdom Metazoa; phylum Arthropoda; class Arachnida; order Araneae; family Theridiidae; genus Latrodectus; species Latrodectus elegans. Next base: position 4,604,556 of record CM057813.1, read on the forward strand.
GGTAAACGTGGATATGATAGGACCAATTGAGCCACCGAGCTCAAAAGGTCATAAATACGTTCTGTGCCTGGTAGATCAGCACACAAGATGGGCTGAAGCTGTTCCATTAACAAGTCTTACAGCCAAAGCAACATGTGAAGCTCTGTTGTCAATATTCATGAGAACTGGAGTGCGTAATGTCATTGCATCAGACAATGGGACTAATTTCAACTCTGAGCTAACTAAAGAGTTTGAAAAGAGAATGGGATCAAGTCCGAGATTTTCTACGCCCTTATATCCGCAATCCAATGGACTAGTGGAGCGTTTTAACCAAACTTTAAAACGAATGCTGCATCATGTCATTCTCGATGAACCTCGAACATGGCATACCAAAATTCCTTTCAGTCTCTGGGCTTACCGAGAAGTGCCAAATAGTACCACTGGTGTTGCTCCATTCCAGCTGTTGTATGGGCGCAAACCTGAAGGTCCTCTCAATTCTAAAGAATACATGGACTGGAGAGTTAGAAGGTCTTCAACATGATACAACTCCGATTTCAGTATATATGGAAAACCTCAAAGGAAATTGGAGGATGCTGCTTTGAGAGCCAAAATAATCTCTCAAATCAAACAAGATAAGATGGCGCATTATTATAACTTGAGATCTAGTTCAAAGACATTTAAACCAGGTGACAAAGTTATTGTCCTTCTTCCAGACTCTAAGAATAAGTTATTAGCTCGCTGGCAAGGTCCAGGGACCATTACAAAAAGAAAAACGAACATTCATTTCTTGTTAAAATGCCGGATAATAGTTTTAAACATGTGCATCAAAACAAGATTAGAGAATTCATCGCTGAATCGAACACCGTCAATGTTATCTTCGAGGAGAAAGAAGAGTTTGGGGATGTTCAAACCGTGCCAACTAATCATGCTGAAAGATTATTCCATGAAAATCTATATTACTTAAAGATGTGTAATTTGACAGATATTCAGCAAATTCAATTGATAAAGCTTCTTAGAAAGCACGAGAAACTGTTTACAAGACCCTTGCAACCAGAGAAGGTTGCAGAACATAGGATAGACCTTTTATCAATACCACCCGACACAAACCACATTCTTACAGTGTTCCTATGTCATATCGAGCAGAAGTAAGCAGACAAGTTCAAGAACTTCTTGATTTGAACCTGATCGAGCCATCGAAGCTGAGATAACTTATCCAATTGTGTGTGTAGCAAAGAAGGATGCATCAATCAGAATGTGTGTGGACTATAGAGCTCTAAATGCAATTACAAAGGTTGCAGAGTTTCCCCATGAAAGATATGAAGGAAATGATATTTACTGCGGGTATGGCTCAATATTTAACTTGTCTAGATTTACAAAGGGGTATTATCAGATAAAAATGAATGAAAATTGTAAAGAGCTGACTGCTTTTTCCACTCACGATGGAATATACCAGTGGAAAGTTATGCCTTTTAGGTTATCTGGTGCATCTGGTACATTCCAGAGGTTCTAAACCAGGTATTGAGGATCACTCTTCACTTATGCTCAAGCATATATTGACGATATAGTCGTCTATTCGAAAACCTGGATGAACATTTATTACATTTAAAAATGTCCTTACAGAGTTAGAAAATTACAAATTTTCTATCAAACTCGAAAAATATGTACCTTTGCAGCTAAGGAAATAAAATTTTTAGGTCATAAAATAGGAAACGGTAAACACACCCGATAATGATAAAATTTTAACCATAAAGAAATTGAAACGGCCAACCACCAAAAGGAGGTTAAATCAGTTTTAGGATTGATGGGGTTTTATCGAAGCTACATTCCAAATTTCGCAGAATTAGCCTCGCCGTTAACGGAGATAACTAAAGGAAAAAGTCAAATAATGTTAATTGGGGAAAAGAGAAGAAGAATCTTTCAGCACTTAAAAAATTTGCTTTGTGAAGTAACTGCATTGTCGACCCCCGACTGCAGTAAACCTTTCAGATTCATTCGGACGCATCTAACTATGCAATTGGTTGTTGTCTCACACAAAGGGATGTTAAGAATAATTATAGACCTATAGCCTTTGCTAGTCAAAAATTTAATAATACTCAGAAAAACTGGTCGACGATAGAAAAGGAAGCATATGCGGTTTTATTCGGTCTGAAAAAGTTTGACAAATGGCTACACAGTACAGTGGTCGAGATCGTTACTGACCACAACCCTTTAAAATTTTTGATTGAAACTACTCCTAAGAGTCCCAAACTAACAAGGTGGGCACTAGCGTTACAAAGATGGAATTACAAAATAATTCATCAACCTGGTATTTTCCATCTTGGGGCAGATGCTCTATCCAGGTTAGAAATGAACGAATAAGATTTTTTTTATGTTATCTCTTAATGTTTATTATGTATTCTAATAATAATTCTTGTTATGTATTTGAAAATGTATAATATCTGTATGCAAATGATTGGTAAGTTGAATTTGTTGTCAATATTTTCTGGATCCCACTAACTTTTAAGTATTTAATAAGTTTTTTTTTTTTTCTCTTTTGGCAAACATCAACTCATGTCAATGGTTTATTAATTTCAACTTTTATATGGGACTAAACAATGGTTTTTTTTTTTTGTTTCTATCTGCAAGTGAATAATTCCATATCAAGACTGTTTAAGTAAAACAAGCCTCTGCAGAAGCTAGTTTTACTCTTGGCAGCACAACGTGTGAGGGCGCGCCAGTCAGCGGAGAAGTGAAAGCGTGGGCGAGGAAGGAGGGACAGAGAACTGGGAGAAAAAGCAGAGATCTCCGGACGATCAGAATGTGACAGTATCAAAAATATGTATTTACCATTTTATGTTTTGTGTTAGTCCGTTAATGTTATAATAAATATTTGTGCGTGTTCATAATTCATGTTAATTCTCTTATTTAACACCACTGAAGTTTTCTGCAGCTCTAAAGCGTTTTAAGTCACGCTTGGTACGTTACAATCTTCTCTTAGTTAAATGAACTGAGATTCAAATTAGAAGGTCCAAACAAATTCTCTCAGTCAATGGAGTATTTAATGAAAAAAATAAAATAAATAGAATTCGAGGTAATGAATTCTTCTTTTCAGATATTTTTTTTTCTATTTTGGTCTAGACAATATTAATCCTAAGTTTCAAAATATCTAACAAAAAATACATTGTATTTCTTATTTGTAGTGATTTATTCATTTTTTCTCCTTTGAAAAAGCTGTGTATCATCTGGAGTTCAAGATTTCATTTACGTTAATTAAATGTCTGGGCTATTTGCAAAACACTTTCCAGTGTTTAAATTTAACATCTTTTTATCAAGCTAATTAATTACTTTATTAGCAGATTTTCTCTAAGTGATTGATTTTTTTTCTTAAAATTCTCCAACAACCGTCTGATTTCCTTTCATAAAAACCAGTCTTAGGATATGTCTTTTTAGGATGGATAATTAATATATCGAGAGAGTTATTAATCAAGGCAATTGAAAATAGAGTAATTGCATTTAAATCATATGAAAGATTTATGTCTATTTTGAAAATTAATTTTCTCAAAAGGAAAGAAGACCAGAAAAAAGTTTCTCATAAGACTTTTCCGCAGTTACCCAGCGCATGATCTTGAAACTAATGACAATAAATTGATAATTTTAAGTTCATTTATTGCTAACTTTATGTAAGTCACTTAAAACTTGCTTGAATGAATAAAAATACTGATCTCCTAAGCTTGAATTCAACGTCTTGGTACCAATCTGGTAGTTAGGTGGTTAGTGCTCGCGCTCTCATATCGTGGGTTCGAATCCCACTTTTGGTCGGGATGTCTGCACTATCTAGGAATTCCTTTTAGACTATGAGTTACGCACTAGTTAACCCTCATGTGAAAGAAATGACCTTTGAGTGGCGAACAATTCAAAGTCTTGAAAATAATTTATGTTTTGCTTTTAAAATGCCTTAAAACAACAAAATACAAAATTAGAAAAAAAAATATTCGAAAAATTTATATAGAAAAGTATTTAATTTCAAGTCAATGTCCCTTCGTAAAGGATCATTCTTAATTTTCTCTAACTGCATTTATCTAAATACATATAGAATTCAGTTTTATGTTATTATTTTAAGTAGGTACTAAAAAACTTTTCTTTCTAATATTCATATTTTATTCTACAAATAACTCTAACATTTTAACTTGGTGATAAAATCTTGATTACTTTATGAAATCTTTTATAATGAAATCCAATACTTAAAAAACTAAAAAATATCATTGGATTTATTGAGATTTTTATGATTGTTGTTACCTAAATGGTATTCATTTTTATTTTCATATTTTGAGTAGGTTATAAAACTGTCATTTCTGATACCCATCTACAAATAAATTTGCCATCTGTTATCTTACAAATAAAATGCTTACATATAACATCTGTTATCCTACAAATAAATTTGCCGTTTTACTTTGTTGATTAAGACTTTATTTCTTTCTGACGCTTTCGATAATGCAAATGATAGGGAAGTTAAAAATTTATTAGATTTATTAACAGTTGAAATTAAATTAATAATGAAAAAAAATTGAAATTGCTTCTTTACTGCCAGATGACAAAAGTTACTTACACATATAAAAATTGCAAAGGGGTAATTAGTGACTGTATGATGAAGTTCTTAGAGCTTAAATGGGACGTGATAAAGTTCCTTAGTGCTTCATGGTGAATACATGATGATGTTTCTAAACACTTCATTTTAACAACATGAAGAAGATTTTAGTGTTTTATGGTGATAAACAAAATGATGTTCCTAATCTCTCCATGGTGAAAACATGATGTCCCTAAGCGCTTCACAAGGACAACATGAAGAAGTTCTTAGTGTTTCATGGTGAAAATATAATTAAGTTCTTAAACCCTTCATGGTGAAAATATAATTAAGTTCTTAAACCCTTCATGGTGAAAATATAATTAAGTTCTTAAACCCTTCATGGTGAAAGCATCATCATCAACTTCATCACGTTTTCACCATGAAGTTTCTAAGATCTTCATAGTGAAAACATGATGATTTTCTTAAGCGCTTCATAAGGACAATATGAAGAACTGCTTAGTATTTCCTGGTGAAAACATGAAACACTAAGACACGAAAACATTCCTAAGCTCTTCATAGTGAAAACATGATGAAATTCCTAGGCGCTTCATGGGTACAACATGATGTTGTTCAAGTGCCATCAATAATCGACAGATCTTCAATTGCATATTAATAGAAACCCACGGACTCAGTTTTGGTAGATCCGTACGCCAAACTGCATTTCCTTCATTTGTTGAAAGTATTTTAGCAATATTCCACAACAGTAAACAATAATATAAAATTATTTCAAAAGTCAATTCATCAATTTTTTCAAAGAGGCGTAACAGAAGAATTATCGAATTGAAACATGGAAGATTTACATTTTGATAAACTACAATTCAAATTCATTAATTTCATGAATGATTTATGTCCATAATTGGTCTATTTAAGCTCTGAAAATATTTCATTTCCTGTTCTTCAAGAATGTTTAATAATGACCTAGATTTATTTAAAAAATAAGGCAAAATTCGTATCATTACATATCGATACGTTTTTTATTATTATTTACCATTTATCATTATTTGAAATCATTGGGAATTAGTGCAGAAACAAACTTCCTTATGAGCAATTATACAACAATTTTCAAAAAACATCTTTTTTCCCAACATAAAAAAAAACTGCTTATGGCAAGAAAAAGAGTTACACAGTCTTCTTATTAACATGATAAAAATTTATTACCACTATTCTGGTGTTAATTAATCTGAGGAAAATCTAATGCTACATTTGTTACTTATTGTCAGTTACATTTCAATTTTTTACTTACAATACATTTCTGCATGCATTTTTATTGAAAACAATTTCACATTTACTAAAAATAAAATTCATGGGAAATAAATAAATGTTATATTTGGTTTAAAAATTTAGTAGCTTTTAAGATTGGTAACTTATAATAGGATTTTATTGAAATAATGAATTTGCGAATGCATATCTATGATTTCTTAAAGATAAAATATAACAAAATATTTTGTTTAGCTTCATGTAAATTCAAAACAAGAAAAGGAATTTCACTTTTTATAGAAAATAAATTTAAAGCCCAGAAAATGTATCTACTCACAATGTGTTGATATGTTTTGCTACATCTTTCTTACAAATATTTGTGTACACCTTGTGGTATAGTAATTTACAAAATAATATTTTTATATTATCATAGGATTAAAATTGCTTTTAAAAAAATTAAAAAAAAATATTTTAGGTAAATGAACAATGAAGGAACAATAATAAAATTCACAGCTGGATCAGCAAAAAATGAATAAACCTGAAAAATTTAAAATACTTTACTATGCATGCATAAGCTGATTAAAAGCATCGCATTCTAGTACTTAAGTGCATATTCGGAATTGAATCAAATAAAACCTCTATTTTTGTTATTCCTGTCCGCTCGAATGCACTTGTCAGCATAGTGGTTAATACATATTTTTAATCCTGATTTTTGTGTAAATAGTTATTTGTATAATTTTAAAATATTCTTATTGCTTTAAAAGTTTAATCAAAATAGAATTAATTTTCACGGAAAACTTAAAATCATTAGCCTCAGTCTTAATTCTATTAATTTAGATAAATGTTTTCAATAATTTTTCTCAAGTCATTTAAATCTTTATTGCTGTTGTTTCCAATCCTTCAGAGATGCAGCGTTGGCCAGATCGGATCCATGACACCCCGTGAATCCTAGCAAATCTAGCGCCAGCTGTGGACTTACGCAAATATGTGCCAGAGCGAACCTACAGCAATCCAGGATGTGATGAGGAAATGGTAAAGATGTGGATTTATTGAAGCTGATTAAGTGACATCTATCGGAGAATTTGAAGAGCAAAGTCTTACTTTCACCATCGTTGTGCTCTAATTCAACGAAAGACCTTTCCTGCTGACTTAAATTCGCATAGCCAAGGAATAGCGAGCTAAGATTGTCCAATTGTCATAAGTAACAACAACAACATAAGATTTAGTTTTAATTAACAAATAACATAACTATTCGAATACTAATAAATTAAAATTTACCCATTTTATATTCGTTTTGAGGAACTATGTTTCATAGTAATTTAAAAAACACATTTTCTGAAATTTTAAAGTATTTCAAAATTATGCCATAAAAGAATTAATATCTTTGCTATAAAATAATAACATTTGTTATTTCTTTTTTAATTAATTAAATGAGTTTAATTCAAATAAGTTCTTTTACAAATAATGTATTTATTTATATAAATTGAAAAAAATAATTCAATGATTGTTTAGCATTGTTTTTATTTTCCGTAAAATATCAGTGTTGGTGTTTAGTTTTATTCTTAATATCTTGAAATTTTCTAATAAATATTGATATTCTCTTATATTTGAAAATATATATAATAAAATGATATTTATAATAAAGACTCTTTGTCTAGAATCGCTTTATTTGCATTGAAAATGAATGAATCGCTAAAATTTGAGTTTTTCCAAGTTAATTAAATTTTTTGAGGTGTTTACAATGCTGTTAATAGAGTTTAAATTAAAAAATAAAATTCTTTTATACAAAATAATCAATTAATTTGTTATATGATTAATTTTTATACCTTTTCCCGAGATATGTATTGCTTCTTTTTATGATAATATAATTATGTATGTCTTTTTAATGAAAGATAATAAAAATATTTCGTTCTGTTTACAAAGGCAACGGAAAACGAAAACTTAATTAAAACCATAGTATTAGTCTTTCTCATTTCCAAAATAATTTACTGCTAAATTACTCACAAAAATAAGTAATAATAATTTGCCAGCCTACTATAAGGATTTTTGTTAAAATTAACATTAATAATAAATGTTAATATAAATAATTTGTAAAACATTGTTGAAATTAAAAAAATACGTAATTATATAATGTTATTAATGATCATCAGTATTAAAGTTTTAGAACATCCCTTATAATTTCTGTATAAAATATATTAAAACAACCAAACAGTCAAAAATAATTATTGACAAGTTTTAATTTATTTGGTAAATTAAAATTGATCTCTAATTTAAAATTAGAAAATGTTCGTGAGCAATTCGGAGAAATAAATATGGTTTTATGATTATTTTATCACAATAAGCTTTATTTTGCATTTCCTATTTCTTTTGTAAATTACTTTTGTAGTATTTAGAGTTCTTATTTTTAATGTTCATTTAATATTTTACAAAAAGCAGATTTAGTATTTCTTGTTTCAAATTCATTTTTAAAATTAAAGATCGATTTCTCTAATCTTTTACTTGTTTTTAATTATTTTTTTATTTTAATTTCATTAATTAATCACATATTGCACACACACTAATAAGAATTAACTGTACTTCTGGTCTCACATAAATCTCCTTTAGATTCTATTTGAAGGGATAATGGGAGTGTTACTTTATATTGTGCAAATAAGTCCTCTTATCTTAATATGGATACTTTTCAACTCTGTTGTCCTTGATAAAGTGGTAACTGAAAAGCTGACGGGTCTGTGTAGCAATCCTTTTCTCCAGACCTAATGCATCTCTTATTATGCAAAATTGATATTTTATAAGAGAATAAAGGTAATTTCAAATCAAAATTATTCTTATTCTTCATTTTTTAAATAGTATTACAACGAAATTTTATGTATTTTACTCGGATGTCTATATTGGGAATATTAATTTTGGTTTCACTAATATCTTTTTCATAAAAAAGTGATTTGAGGATGTGTTTAAAACTACCAAAAGCAATGCTGGAACTATTTTTAATTATAAAAATCAGAAATCTGGATCAGATGTTAGCTGTCGCAGTAAATATCAGAAAGAGCCGTTGAATTTCAGTAAAGATGGCGAGCAGCAAGGCTTTATTCTGGGAACACCACCATTAAACTACACTCAGATGTGAGGCTACTGCGGTTCACGAAAAAAGTCCGTTACAGGACCATGTTTGCTATACGAATTGTTTGTTAACCGATCATTGATTTACCGTACATTTTTTAGAAAATCGAATAATTTGTTCTGGAGATCTTAAAAGTGAAATTCCAAAAGGATGCATAAATACATATTAAGTTTATTAAAAAATATACATAATTATACATTAAGAAGCCTTTTACAGTTTTTGTTGATGAAGCCAATACCAACTGCTTTTCTTTCTTGTCCAGAATATTCAGGATGTGATTAATAACATTGTCGTTGTAAAGATCCTTACTGACATCAACTTAATGATTTCAATAAGAATCTTTACAACGGCATTCCAACCTTATTGACATCAGTTTGGTTTGGGTGCCATTCTAAGACCATTATGTTCTGACATCCTCCCACTTCTTCAAGAGATCTTTAATGGAAGATGTTCTCATTGTTCCCATTTCAAATTTGAATAAAATCAAAAGCAATCAGTTGCAATCTGGCATCAATTTCGGTTTTGAATGAAATCAAAACTGAAACTGATGGCTATAAATATTCTATTGGAAAAAAATCCCGTAAAGAATTTTGAAGTTTAAAAAGCAAATAACATAACTCAAGAGAGATGAAAAAATATTTCCGGACTTTGGTCTTATCAATCCTAAGCATTATGCACCAAGAGTATATAAGTGTTAAGTAGAATTAGTTTATTTCGTTATCTGAATGTGTTCTTTTCCGAATACAAGAATCTTTCGTGAAAGTATTCGTTGTCTGCTTTTTACACTGTCTGAGCAATTCCTTAACCGATCACGTAATGTATTAGATGTTTTGCCTGTTGGTGTTATATAAATGAATAAAAAATTCAGTACACATCGTTTGTAAATATTTTACATTTTCTCCCTTGGATTTTAACACTTAAGTTAATATTTAGATCAGCTTTGAATTATTCGATATATTCTTTAAGTACCTGTTGAAGATTGACATTTTAATGAGGTGTTTCTTTCCTTTTTGCAACGTAATACAATTGAAATTCGGTTGGAGTTCTATATTCATTTGGAGTAATACAACATTAAATATCTCAATCATTTATTTGAATTTTTTTTAAGATAAAGTTCATCTATTCAAAACTTTTAAATTCAAAGTAAATTTAATCGAGGTTTTACAGAAAATGAATATTTTGTCCAGTAAATTTGGATAAGAATATACTTAATATTTTTATAGAGTCCGATCATATCAACCAGAGCGGCAATTAGTAATTTCAATTGTTTTCGCTTCAGGAAAATAGTTTCAAACATTAATTGCTCAATGAAATAAATTTATTATTTAAATTTTAATTAGTTTATATTTTAATTATTAAATTTTCTTCAACAATTAAAAATTTCTGTAAAGCTAATATTATTTTGTACATTTATTTACAACTATAAATTTTATTGCAATTTTAAATTTTTTCCTGTATTTTGTTTCTTATTCTTTTTCCTAGGTTTGAAATATTCAACTTACAAGGGAATTTTAAATTTCTATTTTATTTTAAGAGTGAAATACATTGAGGACTTTTTCATATTTAAAGTCAATAAAGTATTTTAAGAGGAATATAAAGGAATGCGGGAAAATGAAATTCTAATATATTTTATATTCATAAAAATAACTCTAAATAAAAAAATTCGTATATTTCTTTTTGTCATTAATCCCTATTGCGATTCTATTATATAAAGAAAAATATGATTTTGTTGCAATTTCTTTGCATCATTTGTCTGGAACCGTATATTTAAAATATATTTCTCAAAAATTAAAGTGATTAAAATTTTTATAGACATCATGGGTTATCTTTTAATAAATAATATAAATTTTAATAAATTAATTTTTTTAATAATATGAATTTATAAAAAATTTTGTTAAAAACAGCGCTACGAGTACTTTATGTATTATCCTTCTTTTTAGAGCCAAATGTCTCTGAAATTAAATTTTAATTTTCTTTTATCTTGAGTTTGGATAAATTAAGATGTAAAAATGCATCCGAGATTTTAATTATACATAGCATACTTTTTTGCTTAATATATTACTCATTTTTTTCCAAATTTTAGTAAATCTTTTGCAAAAAGACTAGCATTTTACATAAAGTTATAATGCATCAATCTTAATTAATGTTAATACCGATTTCTTCAATATTATTTGAGCTATCCTCTTAATGGGGGGATAATTTGGGTATTTTCAGAAAAAAAAGAGATTTTAGGAAATCCCAATGTAAGTATCATTTTTGCTTGTAATAATAATAAAATCGCCCCACTTCTTTCCGAATGTATGAGACAAATAAGGACCTCATATTGACGGCTATCAATCAGCACACGTTAGAGAAAAACAAATATACTTAAAAATTTCTAAAACAAAAAAGTAAAGTACCACTTCTTTTCCCATGTATATTAATCTGAGTTAAAATATTAAATTATAACTTGCTATATATATATATATATATATATATATATATATATATAAAATAAAATTTAACTCTATGGTAAAATTATTATTTTCAAAACTTTTTTTTTACATAAATCTTGAAATAAAACAATTTCGAACATAATTTTGAATGTCATCTATTCCAAAATTAAAATTTCTTGCTAAGTGTGTGTGTTAAACTACTTAAATTAGTTACTGAAATCCATAAGCTACATGCTTAAATATTTCTCAATGATTGCTATGAAATAGATTTTCGATTGATTAAGTTAAATATGATTTACAATTATTAATTTATTCCATTTCTTACAAGCATTCAAACAACAAATTATTATATAAGCTACTTTTTATTTTACTACAATTGTTATAGCTTGAGAAATTTTCATACACTTCGAAATGAGAACTTCTTACTCATAAGCTAATTATAGAAAGTAATCTCTTAAAGATAAGGAATATTTATTGATAAATACAGGGTGCGGCAAGCTAATTTCTCTATTTCGAATTGCAATAACACAAGAAGCAGTACAGATGATGAGATTGGCGTGATCTCGTTTCAGTGAGGAGACTATAAAGTTGTGTGACATTGTGGCTCAGTAACCGTCATGAGTTGGAAAAATGAACACCTTGCATTTATCTTAGAAGCCAAAAGGGTGCCTCATTTCAATAAAAAAACGATTTGATTTGGCCAGCGCGTTCCTCCTATTTGTTCCTATGTAATCTCCTTTTGAGAAGGTATTTAATATCACAACGCTGATTGGACAAAGGAAGACGCTGCTTCTTGCTCTGCAGATCACCTCTGCGTTCCTTCGCCAACCCTGTCATTTGCTTCCCATGCCGG